>JAIMZG010000507.1:0-11859 GCA_020466075.1 Colletotrichum coccodes
CCAAATCCTGTGAGGTCACCGTTGGGTGGACCGAGGTCTCGGGACGAACCCCATGACCATGACTCTCCCATTGCCGCCAGACACGGCTCACGACTCGACACATGGTTCTCGTTGTGTTTATGCTGTGCCTGGGGGCTTTACGTGCACAAGTCATTCACTGCCTTGTTCTGTTCCGGGTTTATTCTTGTTCAAAACTTATTGTCGGATGAAGCGGACGGGCTGAGCCACGACCCCCGGACAGGCTGAGATCGTCTCGTCTCCCACGCAGCTTGCAACATGTCATACGTGCACACTTTGATCAATGATGGATTGCCAATCGCCTTCTCCAAACTGCCTAGAGAAGACGAAATCTGCCGATATCGTCAACGGTAACATCAGAGCATGAGGCCACTCCTCGGTACCAAGGAGGTGATGCTCTCAAACGCTGCAAGAACCGAGCACCGTTTCGCGTGTCAGATGCCGTTAACAGCGCCAATCAGAAGCTCGCCCTGCGGCAGCTTCGCCCAGACACCTGCCGAACAGCTCCGTGTCAAAAGCCCGGGTGACAGCCGGGGGACAGGCCGATGCGCGAATTCCATCTCACCGCAACCTCTCATCACCGCAACCTCTCAATGTCCCTTTCGTTTAGACGGCTCACCGTCCCTAGTGTCGGGCAGGATAAAGACCGGTCATCCCCTGGCCGGCAGTTAACTCAACCATGGCTTGAATTCAGAGGTCACCCGGCCCGGGCCCAAGCTCGTCCAGCATGTGACGCTGTTGCACACTGCTTTCACATGTCAAGCTGCCCAACCTCCTTCCCAAAAAGATTGACCCCATGATCCAAACACCAAGGAAACAGTGGATAGATATACGAGACTTGGTCGACATATGAAGAGTAGAAAGAAGAGAGACGAATTTCCAACAATATGCGGGCTCGACTGCTTTAAACAAAGAGCAGTCGTACTCTTCGTTTCTTGGCTTCCGAGCCACCTATCCCAATCGCCAGTCAAATGGTTCCAGGCAGCTAACCCGTCTTTACCACGCGATCAGGCGTGACGAGTGGCCCTTGCATCAATCGGATGTTCATTGAGGACACTGATTTTTGATAACTTCACATCAGGCCGCAATCGCTTGCTGGCCTTTTCTTCGCCTTCGCAGTCTTGCTTGGTCTCGCCATGGGAAGCGTCCTGGCGCAAGACTCCTCTCGGGGCTAACTCGTGTGTGACATTATATTATCAAGTCCCACAAGATCAAAAACGCGCACAACCCGGCCGACGCGAAGAACGTGTACCGTGCCGCACTGGGCCGCTGCGTCGCCTTCTTGAGCTGCTTGTTTCCGCCCCCGACGTCCTGTGTGATGTTCTCCGAGTCCGCCACGAGCTGCTCAATGTGCGCCGACTGCGTCGCCAAGTTGCCCACGAGCAGCGTCTGCAGCTCCGCGATCTCTAGCAACGATTTCTCCGCCGTCCTGTATCGATGTTGTCAGTACATCAAGCGCTCCTGGCGGTTCCAGAGGGGCTCCGGTGCCGGCACGTACCTGACTTTGTCCAACGTGCTGTTGTAGTGCTGCAGCATGTCCTGGTTGCCCTTCTCAAACATCTGGATTTGCTCCTCCGTGAGGTCCTCCCGCGGATTGTACGAACCATCCTCGCCCGGCGGCAACCCGGACTTGGCTGGCCCCTTCGCCGCCGCAGCCGCCGCCGTGCTCTTGCCCACCGACTCGTAGAATCCCCCCAGCTCGGGCATCGCGCTTCCGCCCCCGGCCTTCGCCAGCACGCTTCTGTTCTTCTCCATCTCCCTCGTCAGCCGCACCTCCATCATATCCTGCTGCGTCCGCCCGCACAGCTGCAGCCCCTGCCGCAGCGACTGGATGACCTCGTCGCGGTGCTGCTCGATGGTCCGCGCCTTGGCCTCGGCCGCCGAGTGCTCCGCCGTCTTCCCGCTGTCGTTCGATCCGCCCCCGCTCCCGGTGGCGGTGCCCGCTGCCCACGCGCCGAGCGCCCCCAGACCGCGGGCGAACTTCTTGCGGATGACGGCTGTTTCGGTCTCGCGGCGGAGCAGCTCGGCGTCCTTGAGGGCGGTGATGCTCGCGTTCAGCTCGCGGAGCATCTGCTTCGCGTTGGCATCAATCTCCTCGCGGTCTCGGTCGGTGAGGTGGCGGGGCTGCTGGGCGTTGCTTCCGCGTCGGATGTGCGTCTTGCGCGGCTGCGCAGTCGAGAGATAGGCCTGCCGGACATCTTTCAGCTCGTTGTGAAGGCTCGTAATGTGGTGGTTCTGGGGACGTTAGAAGATGGATCTGGAATATGTGGCGCATACAGAACTGACAATTCTGTAAGCCTCTTTTAGGAAGCCGTCAATCGCTTCCAGGCTGAGCTTCTTCTCTGTAACGATTGGCGCATTGCGCTTCCGCAGAAGCTCGTTGAATACCGGCGTGATGTCCATTTCGGGAGAGGTCGTTCGTCGCAGCACTCGAGTGTGCAATCAGATATGAAAGTCGTCACCTAAGTCCGTTGAACATGCTATCCGCAAGTCGCAGGTAATTCCGAGCAGGGATGTCGTACAAGTTCGTGGCCATTCCAAGTTGAAGCCGGGGGTATAGAAAGCTGTTCTCCAATGACGTGGCTTTGGTTCTCCCGTGCACCAGCCACATCCTATCTTCCGAGAGGATGGAGGTAAGAGGCATTTGTGGCGGTGCAGCTAGGCGGCTTTGCCTAAGTTCGGGCCTCCTGCATCGGCAGGCCGGCGACGGCGTCGGCGAGGCGCACGAACCATTCCCCACACCGCCGCGGTGGAAGCTTGCCGGTGTCGCTATTTCCAGACTTCGGTCAAACATTTCTTGGCCTACCTAACGGCCGTCTACTGAGTAAAAAGATCAGGCGAAGATCAAGCGGCCTCTTGCGCGCCCTAGTTTGCCACGGAAGACTACTGGATCCTGAAGCTAAGCTGGCCGATGTCGGCCGCAGACCTGCCTTGGTCCGAGTCAAGTGACCCCAGACATGTTCAAAACGTGTTGCGAGATCGAGGCAGAAGCCGACCCTGCTGTAGTCACTTCCGGCTTCTGCTGACAACAAAAATCTCCCACCGATACCGCACCGAGAAGGCTGCCCAGGCGCCAGTTTCGGTCAATGCTAGACGATCCAGCTGCCCAAAACGGGCGGGCTTTTGTGGAGGCATGGGCCGGTCCGGGCGAATCAAGGAAGCCGCAAACTGCTGTCGGCCAGATGCCGGGTTACCAGGGATGGTGGAGGCGATCCAGAGCGGAAATAACATCATTCAACGGTGGGCGGGAATACGGTCCCGCTTACGAAGACGGACGATATGAGTTTTACTTGAAGAGAAGTTCTTTTTCATTCTCGCAGCCTTATATGTTTCGGGTTTTCCTTTGCCATGTTTGAACCCGCATTATCGTTGTTTATATCCAGCTAGTAAGCAGTATCTACGAACATTTGGTTGTCACCTCGCCATATTAAACCCGTCTCCATCTCGAGTTCACTCCTTTGGTTGTCCGTTCCATTGCATCATTGCTTGGCATGATAGTGTCGTCTGGATAAGAATGAGGCGAGATGAACTGAACGAGAAGGAAGTGGGGAGAGGACAAAATAGACCATGTTCAACACCAAACTCTCCAGAGCCGTCTATCATCCCGGCATCGTCGATAGCTGAGCCTGGCCTCACCAATGAAAAGGACCAACATGAAATAGCCTCAGACGACGGACCGGACTCGGTCCCAGAACAACGAGACCCGGAAAACCTCGCCCGCCAGCCCAGCGGCCCAGCCTACAGCGTCTTCTCGCCTTCAACAAAGCGCTGGGTCGCCTTCATGGCTTCCGTCGCCTGCTTCGTCCCACCCATGTCCGCGAACATTTACTACCCTGTTTTGGCCCCCATCGCCGACGACCTGGGCGTCTCCATCGCCCTCGTCAACCTCACGGTCACCTCTTACATGATCCTCCAGGCCATCTCCCCCACAATCTTTGGCGACTTCGGCGACATAGTTGGCCGCCGTCCGGCGTTCCTCGTGGCGTTCAGTATCTATCTCGTCGCCTGCGTCGGGCTGGCTCTGCAGCGCAACTACGCTGCACTGCTTGTCCTCCGCATGTTGCAGAGCGGCGGGAGCAGCGGTGCCATTGCGCTGGGGTTCGCCATGGTTGCTGATATCTCCCTGAGCTCCGAGCGTGGGAAGTACATGGGCATCGTTGGGGCTGGGATCAACGTTGGCCCTACGATAGGGCCCGTTCTTGGCGGCGTCTTGACTCAATACTTTGGATGGGCCTCCATCTTTTGGTTCTGCGTGGTGCTGATCGCGCTGTGGCTCGTCCCCTACGCCCTCTTCATCCCAGAGACGTGCCGCAACGTCGTCGGCAATGGCTCTCTCCCCGCGCAGACTTGGAACCGGCCGATCCTCAACCTCATCCGCCGTCGACGCCGCAAAGCTACCAACACCAACCCTCTCTCCCGGAGCGAGTCCAGCGCGACGGCAGCACAACCGAAGCGCAAGTTCCGCTTCCCGAACCCCATCCGCTCCGTCAAGATCATCTTCGAGAAGGAGATGGGCCTGGTCCTCGCTTACAACAGTCTGCTCTACGTTGCCTTCATCTGCGTCGCGGCGACCCTCGGCACCCTATTCCGCGAGATCTACGGCTTCAACGATCTGGAGCTTGGACTATGCTACCTTCCCTATGGCGCTGGCTGCGTTATCGCAAGCCTGGGGCAAGGCTACGTTCTCGATTGGAACTACCGCCGCATGGCCCGCAAGATCGGCTTCACTATCGACCGTCGCCGGGGGGACGATCTGAGTAAATTTCCGATCGAGGAGGCCCGCCTGCAGCCCGTGTACCCGGCTGTCGCGGTTGGGATCATCGCGATGGTGGCGTACGGGTGGGTGCTCCAGATCGAGACGAGCGTAGCTGCGCCGTTGGTTTTGCAGAGCGTTATTGGACTCACCATCACGGGTTCGTTCAGCATCATGAACACCTTGATTGTAGACCTATTCCCGGATGCCCCTGCGACTGCTACTGCAGCAAACAACCTGGTGAGGTGTGCTCTAGGCGCCGTCGGCACTGCTGTTATCGAACACATGATTGCTGGTATGGGAAGGGGGTGGTCCTTTACGTTTTTGGCTGCATTATGCGCGGTGCTGAGCCCAATGTTGTTTTTGATCGCGAGAAAAGGTCCCGGGTGGAGGAATGAAAGACGGATGAGGGAGGAGGCTTCATGATTGGATATGGCTTGAGACGTTTAAGGCTTGCTCTGGAGCTGGGTAATGATATCAGTACATCTCAGTTGAGTTTCAGGCTCAGGACGCTTGACACTTCTTCTGGCGGTTTAAATTCTATGAGTTTGGATGCAATTAGCGTCACATGCACCATTCGCGTTTATGAATGATCTAGGTGCAATCAACTGGACTTGGGTGTGATCTCCAGTAAGAACTCACACTTCTATTGGAAAGATGTCTCGACCAAGATCGAATCCCATGACCACGCATAGTGATCTTGTTGCGAACCATGCAGGGAAACGTGACCGAGTCAGCTCAGAATAGCAAACACGAATAGCTCTTGCTTGAATATGACATTTTTGTTTTTGTTTGGATCTCACATGCGTAGAATATGACCTTGAGTGAGGGCAGGAATTGTTCCATACCCACACGTTATCCCTTAGAAGGTCGGTTGTCGCGTCTCGTTTCCCCCCGTACGTTCTAGCCCAATGTCTTAGCGACGGTTGGAGCCTCTTCCTACTACTGTTTCACAAGACTCCCACGATCGCGACAGGCCACCAAGTTGGAGCTGTCAGAATGATTACGATGGCTGGGGCCGCATCCGGCTTTCCTAAAGGCTGAGGTATGCGTGGCTGCAGGTAAGACGACGTTGTCGGACGGTCGCTTGGTTGGGTCGGAAAACCAGAAACCTCCAGGCTTGAGGTCCACGGCAAGCCATCCCTTACGTTCCATGATTCTTTGTTTGTCGGATCTGGGAAACCCCTCTCGAGATGATTTCTGTCAGTGGTATCAAGTACATCTGTTACTGTGAGATCGTAGATAACGGATGGTTGGCTGAATAGGGCCCTCGGTACCAGATTAGGCTTCGCTGGTGGCTCTCGGTCTTTCGCGAGTATGTCAACTCTACTGCGAGGGCTGTCATCCGGTCATAACCAGTTGAAGTGTTTCTCAGGCGACTTCTAAAGCCTGAAACGAACTTCATCATCTGCTTGCTATCGGCCGCCGTAAGGCCTTGACTTCTGCAAAAGGGACCTATAGCGCCGGCTCGACTATATAAGAACAACGGCTTCCCTCAGTAACACAAATGACGGCCCCAAGGTCCTCTAATAGAATAGCTTCAGCCTAGCCTCGCAACAGCAGCACAACCAACCTCCTTTACCACAATGGACCAACATGTAAGACTACATCCCACCTCTGCCAGAGAGTAAAGCTAAGCGGATTCCCAGGCCAAAACTGATAAGAGCACTTCCAAGAGAGCGGCAGTCTCTGTATGCCTATCGACTCAGTTAACATGGCAATCACCAATATCGGTAATGAAAGCTGCACCGGCGACCAATGTCGGAGAAAGCGCACAATCTGTTCATCGAAATGCATTTGGAACAAGTGATGATCATCAGGCGCCCCCTTTTGATATGGTAGCCGTCGACCGCCCCTGGACCCGGAGGCGAAAAGTAAGGCGTATTCAGGGGGCATCAGCCCCAAAGAGTGTGGACAAGCGCATTGTCGACCCGTTTGAATATTGGGTGACCGAAGCCACCGAAGACCAGCCGTATAACACGATTTTCGAAGTGGAACTGCCCGTACAAGATGCAATTAAGAGGCCGCCAGGTCAAAACAAGAGGGGAGCGTCGTCAACAGGAGCTACAGCGGGTGGAGCCGCCATGTATTGGGCCAGTTCACGATGAAGCGCAACTGAGAATAGAATATCGGTATTGGGTAATTGAAAGCTGATTGATTCATGTTGCCGTCTATAGAGCAGGGACCGAGGACTCCAGAGGCTCTCTGCGAGCTTCCCATGCCAACCAATCTGATCGCGTTGTCCTGTCGGCATGTTAGCAACGTCTTCGTCAAGTGTTGAGGCAGCACTTACGGTAGCAGACCCATAGAGTTGACCTTCCAAACTGCCAAAGCCAGTGCCACAAACTGCATAGCGACATAGGCCACTTTGACCTGAAGCATCTTGCCCTTGTTGGTTTCCGACTCAAATCTCTCAAACGCCTGGTTGACCGCAGTGAGACCCATGAGGGGGTTCTTGAATGCCATGAAGACCATCATGATACTGAAGATCTGGAGCGAGTTGCCGGACATGTACATCATGATGGCTGTCATGGGCAGGTTCTTGACGGGCGCGAGCGCCACTTCCCAGGCCTTCTTCACCTTCAGGGTGTCCATCTCCTCGGGCGTCTGTTGCTTGCGCGGCTGGACCTTCTGATCTTTCTGCTTCTGAGCAAGTAAGTTAGCGTGGCTGCATACCGACGCAGGCTTAGCACAAGCTTACCTTAGAGCCGGAGGAGGTTTGCGACGGGTAGCCTGGAGGGTCGGAGACGCCCGGGACCTTGGACTTTGCGGCTGGGGGAGACTGCAGGTCGGCCACCCATCGCGGCACGTCGCCGTTGACCAAAGCCATCTTCGAAAGTTGGATATTGACACGGTTGATCGAACGCGCGGTCGAAAGCTGGGGGGCTCGGATGCAGGTGGTTGAGAGGTGCTGCGAGTAGGAAACGGCCGCGTTGATGACGAGCGGACGTTGAAGACAGGTCCCCACACAATGGCACCGGCTAAACTCAGGCACGCACCTCCACGCGGCGTTGGCTCGCTTACTCTTATCGGCTGACCGATAAGGCCATTTCGGACTTGTCGCGCTCCACTGCGGAACGGCGGGAGCTTGGGATCCAACGTTAACTTTCCCCTTTAACATCTGGAATTGAAAGCCGATCGTCCGTGAGAACCAAACGACGACAGCACACGATCGCCTCCCCGTCGCACCGAACCCCAACGAACGCCGAGTCCACGCAGCGACAACGATCGAGGCGCACAGCAGCTGGCGCGCAGGAAAAGAAGGTTGTCCGGCATTCAGCTCGACAACACGCTCGTCTCGAAACGACCTCTTCCATTGGCCGCAACCCCCCGGCCCAACGACGCATGTGACATCCGTCTACCTCTGCACCCCTCCCACCATCCAAGACAAGTCAGGGCAACACCGCGGCTTCCCGCCAACTTTTGCGACCGATTTCCAGTCGAGTGGCTTAACCCTAGTCCAGGGAAGCCAAAGGCGACATACATCGCGCAGCTGGGCGTGAGGGGTCTGTGGTGTTATCTCCCACTACCACACGATCAAGCACCGGCAAAGCCTGTCGGAGTCCCGTTCAGAGGGTACTGTCTGAAATTCGCGTTACATTCTACCACACAGGCCGTCGTGTCTCAAGGGAGGGAGCTGTCACCATGTCAGGCCCCCAGGGTGGAGGAGACTCCAAGTTATTTGCCAGGGTAAGCACTGGTTCTTTGTCTCTCTTGGTTCCGTCTGCAAGCATCCCGCTGTTAGACATGTTCAATCGCGATAGTCCTGCCTCCGTCTATCCGACCCCTGTCCCAACTCCTAGGAACGTGATGTTCTAGGCTTGACCTCTGCACACTGCCTTCCCCGCCATCCCCAACACAACATCTGCCTTGCTGTGCCTCGCGGCTTCAAGCCAGCTTCCCCTCTCATGAGTTAACTTCACTGCTTGCGATCCCCTCAAAGCGCCTGCTACGTCGGATAATCTCATGCATCGCCCACCATGTTCATGGCTTATGTGCCTCCTCCGGCCTACTTTCCGAAACTAACAACCTCCAAGGGCAAGGTCGCCGAGCTGCGGCTCGAGCTGAACAGTGGCGGCAAGAAGGACAAGAACAATGTGAACAAGAAGATCGCCCTCAAGAAGATTGTTGCCAACATGACCATGAGCAACAATGACATGGTCGCGCTGTTCCCCGACATTATTAGCTGCATGCATATTCAGAGCCTGGAGATTAAGAAGATGTATGTCTTCCCAGCGCTTGTCCCTGGATTGGAGATATTGATGGTCGCCCTAGGTGCTTCTTATTCCTGGTAAACTATGCAAGGATGCGACCAGAGATCGCCGTTCAGGCTATTCCTGTGCTGGAACAGGTGAGAGCACACACCGTCGACCTAGTGCCGTGATGCAGTTTGACTAACCAAACACCAGGATATGGAGGACCACAACCCGCTTGTCAGAGCTCTCGCTCTGCGGACGATGTCTTACATCCATGTCCGAGAGTTTGTTGAAGCCACTGTGCCTTCGGTCAAGCATATGCTGAAAGATGCGGACCCATACGTGAGGAAAACGGCTGCTTTCTGCGTTGCAAAGCTCTACGACCATGACCGACGCATGATTGAGGGTTCGGACCTGATTGACAGGCTTAACACGCTGCTCAGAGACGACAACCCAACCGTGGTCGCCAGCGCGTTGGCATCTTTGATGGACATTTGGGAGCGAAGTGACGCCATCAAGCTCACCATCGACTACAGCAACGCTTCCAAGATGGTGGCCATCCTCCCCGACTGCTCCGAGTATGTACTTAAAATAAATACTTTAAGAGTCAGTTGCTAACAAGAAGTGATAGGTGGGGCCAAACATACATTCTCGAGGCCCTTATGTCCTACGTCCCCCAGGAGTCAGGGGAAGCCTTGCTCCTCGCAGAACGGATATCGCCACGCCT
Source organism: Colletotrichum coccodes (assembly GCA_020466075.1). Classification (NCBI taxonomy): domain Eukaryota; kingdom Fungi; phylum Ascomycota; class Sordariomycetes; order Glomerellales; family Glomerellaceae; genus Colletotrichum; species Colletotrichum coccodes. The sequence continues at coordinate 9,695 of JAIMZG010000507.1, forward strand.
TTCGCACTCCAACTCGGCTGTTGTTCTCACCTGCATCCGTGTTGTACTCTACCTCATGAACTACATCTCGGATCAACGGCAAATCACAACACTATGCAAGAAGCTGTCACCTCCGCTGGTGACTCTTCTGGCAAAGGGGCCAGAAGTGCAATACCTCGCTCTCAGGAACGCACTGTTGATCTTGCAGCGTCGACCGGAAGTTCTGCGCAACGACATCCGCGTTTTCTTCTGCAAATACAACGATCCCATCTACGTCAAGGTCACGAAGCTTGAGCTCATCTTCATGCTCGCCAACGAAGGCAACATTGACGAGGTTCTCACGGAGCTTAGAGAGTATGCAACCGAAATCGACGTTCACTTCGTGCGCAAGGCCGTGCGAGCGATTGGCAAGTTGGCCATCAAGATCGAACCGTCGTCGAGACAGTGCATCAACCTGCTGCTCGAATTGGTCGCGACCAAGGTCACGTATATTGTACAGGAGGCTACGGTCGTTATCAGGAATATCTTCCGCAAGTATCCCAACCAGTACGAGTCCATCATTGGCACCCTGTGCGAGCATCTCGACTCCCTGGACGAGCCAGAAGCGAAGGCAGCCATGGTTTGGGTCATCGGACAGTACGCAGACAGAATAGAGAACAGCGAGGCCCTCCTTGAGGATTTCTTGTACTCGTTCGCCGAGGAGCCGGTGGAGGTGCAACTGGCGCTGCTCACTGCCACCGTCAAGCTCTTCATTCAACGACCGACCAAGGGCCAAGAGCTTGTGCCCCGGGTGTTGAAGTGGGCAACGGAGGAAACGGACAACCCAGACCTCCGAGATCGAGCCTACATGTACTGGCGGCTGCTGTCGACGGACATGACTGCAGCCAAGCAGATTGTCATGGGAGAGAAGCCGCCCATCACGGCCGAGTCTGAGCGGCTCGACCCGGCGACGTTGGAAGAGATGTGCCTCAACGTCGGAACGCTAGCTACTGTGTACCTCAAACCGGTCCAGACAGTCTTCCGCTCTGCACGGCCTAGGAAATTGCTGGACTCGCCCGCGTTGCAGAAGCACCTGCTCCCGACCTCGATCGAGAACCAAAAGAGCTTGAGCATGCTGGGCATGGGTGGACAACCGCAGGATGTGAACATGCACAGCCAGCACGTCAACCAGACCAACGGAGACCTGTCGCAGGCGGTCAATGACGCAGACGCTTACTTCAACAGCATCGGACCTCAACAGATGGCGGCCATGAGAATCGACCAAGGGGACGTGTTTGGTGAAATGACGGGATACGAGACGGGGTACGTCGTCAACCAGCATGCGCCTCAGCAGGTGGTGCAGCCGGCGCAGGGGAACAATGGGGATCTTTTGGTCCTGTAAGAGTAAACGTGGACTAGGAGAGGGAGCGAAACACGGGAGTTTGCTGTAGACTACGAACGATATCCTCAACAATCAGTAATGGCAAAGGGTGTGTTGTGTGTCGACACATTAGCAACTTTAATGAGAGCGGAATCGGCTCGCTGCGTGTCTCCTCTAGGATTGTTGGCGTTGTGCACAATTATTTTGAGGTCGGGATCCAGCCCCTCTCGCCGTCGAGAACGAGCTGTTGACCCAGGGGCCAGGGCTAGGCCACCAGGTTATAATAAAGGGGGAGGATCTGTAGTTCAAACAAAGAAGAGACCAAATCGCGCACTGCGGGCGCAAGAGAGGCGGTGTTAGTAGGCGGGCCAGACGGGAAGTCTAAAAGGCCAGAACCTTAGATCTCAGCGGAGTGGTGCGGAGGGCAAAGCATGATTGACAACAGGACCAAGTGGCGGAGCTGGACGACCGACCATCGTCGAGGAGGACTGATGGTTGACAGCACGACTGGATGGATGAGAAACTTTGGGCGCAGAACCGGTTTCTTGGGGCTGGATGTGTGGTGTGCTCGTCTTGGCGGCTCCAGGCGGGCTTCGCAAGCTGGTGGGGTCTAGTTCTTGGCTGGAGCCCAGCCCGTCCCCGCGATTTCTACCGATTTTTGCTCGGGCAACACACCGGTGTTCATCAGTGGTCCGGGGCAAAGAATGCACCCGTAAACCGGTGCTGGCAACGAGGGAGGGGACCTGGGGATGGCGGGGTTTTGGGGGTCCTATCGCATCAAAATTTGTTCCCGTCTAGCGCGAAGTTGTTGATGATGGTGTCGAAC
>JAIMZG010000508.1:0-28940 GCA_020466075.1 Colletotrichum coccodes
TGCTCGAAAGGATGCAACAAACGAACCCTTGAATGTGGTCTGGGGGTGTCGATAATGGGATTGGGGGGGAGGGAGAGGCGTGGAGTGTGTGTGGGTTCTGGGAGGTGTGCACAGAAAAGAAGGGGAGAGCAAACATGCGAGGTGTAAAGGGTGGTGTGTGAGAAAGAGAAGGGCGGACATGGAAGAGACCTGGGCGGATTGGGGGCAGGAGGGACGCGGACGTGGAGGGGGCCGTGTGGACGACAACACTGGAGGGAAAGACCAGAGAGTCAGAGCCAGAGGCAGAAAGCCAAAAGGCGAGGGAGGACGAGGACCAGGAGGGGGGAAATGGAAGGGAGGGGGGGAGGTGAGGCCTGAAGGGAGAATTTTTCTGTGGCGCGGGCCCTTTCCTTTGGGCGCTCCCAAACTTCTCTTGGGGCGAAAAAAAGGGGGGCCAGACTCAAGTGAAGGGGAAGAGTCGGCATGAGGACCAGACTCGAGGAAGAAACCCCCTTGAGCCAATGCCAGCTGGCTGAACTGAGACACGGCACGTGACTTAGCTAGAGAAGGCGATGATGTCATCGAGGACAGGGCGCCGCCGTCCTTCAGATCGGGTTCTCATTGTTGACAGCGCCGGCGTCTTTTTTTAACCGCCCGCCCGAACAATCAGCGCGAAAACACGCAACAACAACAGACCGGGAAGGCAACGTGTTTCTATTAGGGGGAACACGAGCAGAGAAAAAACATCGGATTATTAAGCGTACTCATCTCAAACAGCGACTGTACGAAAAGAAAGGAGAACCCGCCCCCTCCCCAGCACTGCAGAATGAGGCTTAACGAAATCATCGCGACTTCAACACCAATAAGTTTAAAAAAATTCCTAACCCAAAAAAGAAGTGACGACTGCTGGCGTTTGCCCACCTCCCGGACACAGGCCTACGCCTGAGGGGGGAACAAGACCTCCACCCCCTCGGGGATAGTGTCATTCGATGTTCCATGCCCCGACGTCGCGACGCTCCCCATCCTCTGCCCTTGGTGGTGGTGATGGTGCTGCTGCTGCTGGTGTTGAGGCCGGTGCTGGTTCGACTTCCAGGTTAGCATCTGACTTTGACAGGTGCTGGAGTGGCATGCCTTTTTCTATTCGCACTCCTTGGCTCCAGCGCTGTCATCGAGCTTAGGCTGCGCTTGTACCACCACTTTCGCAGGTACCTCTCATCCTTTTTTCCGCCTATAACCCGCCCGGGGATTTTGGGGGAGGGGGGCATTCGAACGGGAACACGCCCCCTCCAGTTGCACCTTGCGCTCAACCCTCGGGCACCCTCGGAGACCCTGAACAATAAACTGAGAAAAGTTACGTGGGACTCGAGTTCCGGTCGCAAAATGATCATCGTCTGTATCGTTCGAGATTCGAGGTGGGCTCTTCGGCTTGCAATTCTTTCAGCATGGATATACGGGGCGCGATACTATCCCGCTCACTGCATCTACGGGGGGTTGCTACGGCTGGCTCCAGCACCAAGCCCCCCTGAACCGCAAATCAGCCCTACCACTCCCCCCGGCCACACGAGGTTGAAAGAGCTGGATGGCCTGTCTGTGCTTCCGGGATGCTTTTTTAGTGGAGTCTTCGCCTTGCCTTACCGGGTCACACCCCTGCCTCATGCTCGTCTCTACACCGACTCACCGAACTGCGCCAAAGTTGACAGGTATTCGCGGGAGATTCTTCCATTTGAACTTGGGTCAGTACCGATAACAACAAATTTTTTTTTATGATGAATTGTGCATTGTAACGCCCGGCCGGTCATCTGTTCCGATGGGCTGGTGCAAAACTGTATGGAGTGAGTCTGTCTTCTAAGCAGGGTCTTCAACAGTTATTGGCTAAAGAAGCATGACACAATACAAAAGAAAAGAAGAAAACGCGGTACTTCAACTTCACCTCTATTGGCATAGCAGCAGCTCAAGAACAATGCCGCGTGGCCCGAACTCAATGTCAGATATCACCTATGGTGAGTTCAGGTGTATAGATGCCTTATCCAATGGCATTATCAAGACTCAATTATCCTATAGCCTCTGTAGTCCAAATGGTATCTCCCATTGCCCTCTTGTACGCCATGATCCCAAACCCATCATAGATAGTACATGAAACAGCTTCCGAGTGACGGAAACCGGAAGTGTACGTTATTCGTTCCTCTTCTTCCTCTTGCTAGGCCTCCGTTCAGTCTCTCCGCCAATAAAGTGACCCTTGTCCTGCTGGTGCTGCTTCAGGTTATCCGGCCGATTCTTGTACTGGCTGGTACAACCAGGATAAGGGCACCGGTATATCGTGGGAGGCGCTGTCGAGTGTTGCAGCTTCTTGTGCTTCGCCATGCTACCCTTGAACCACTGCGGATCGCCTTTCGGCTGGTATCCGCAAATTTCACAACAATCATTAGCCGTCACCTCGAACTTTTGTCCTGAACTGCATGGAGACCTTTGCGCAGACTCGATTGAAGATTCTGCAACAGCGTTCGTTGCCGTGAGCGGCGTCGGGGATATCGTAATCGTCAAGGTCTCGCCGGGTTCATAGAACGCCGTAATAGGGTCCGCAAGCACGGTGTCGCACATCCTCATCTGGACGTCAGGTAGAGGCGTCGGTATGGCAATCTGATCGTCCGGCATCATGAGAAAACCGTCCCACGAGTCGTCGAGCGTTGTTGTTGTGTTTCTGATGAACTCTTCCAGGGCCGCTTCGCCAGCCATCCTGGAGGGATCGTGAATGGCGTTCTTGATCGCCTCCTTTTCGCAGATGCTGGAGATGATAGCTTGCATCAAGTCAACGCCGTACATGTGGTATCTTGTTCGTGGCATCTCTTCCGACTTGTGCTTGTTGCAGAGGACCTCGAACAATTCTCTGACCTCGGGAACGTAGCTGTCGAAGTATTCTTGTGATGACACGCATCCCTGGCGAACATGTCAGTATTCCGGGACTGAAGTCGCTTTCAGCGACACCTACCTTGCCAGCCTGCATCAACTCCAACTCCGCCCTCCTTGCGCTAAGGATGCTGCCGTTATCGATGCGCTTCTGAATACGCTTCATCTTCGAATCGAGGCCTTCAGCATGAGGAAAGCCTTGGTGGATTTCGCCTCGCAAAGTCCTTAAACTCGCGGCCAGGCTTCCGTCCAAGGGCGTCCTGTTGGTGGTATCCGTAGAGTGCTTTGTCCACAGTATCGAGCTTAGAACCTCACTTGACTCGAGGTCCTTGCTCGGTAAGGCGGTGTGTTCCAGTTCTGATTTTCCTAGGTCAGCATGGGGCAGGACAGGCTCGTTGTATAACCTACCGTCCAAGAAAAATTGTGCCACCTCCAACAGAGTATCCCGCTTCAGACGACTTCCCCACGAACCACCGGCTCGCTCCTTGCCCTTCAGACTTGAAGGCCTGGCAAGTGCACCTTCATGTCGTTCCAACAGAAGCTCATCCAGCTGGCTGGGCGACAGATCCAAGGGCTGCCAAATCGCAGAGGCTACTTCAGCATATTCCTTTCGCTCCCACTCTGCGAGCATATTTCTATAAGTGAACGCCTGAGCAAACAGCTGCTTTGAGCGGTTTCGGGCGTCGTCTTCGTGAATAACGAGGGAAAGTGAATAGGTAACATGGACGAGGCAAAGCACCTCGATGCTGCTGGTCAGCTGCCTGCCGTCGATGGCGGTCTTGAGCGCAGCGAGACCCCTATCGGCTATCCCATGCGATGACATGAGTTGCAGTTGTCCCACGAGAGAGTTGTGAGAGAGATGTTGCAGCTTTTGTATTGATGAGCTGATGTGAGTCTTGAGCGTATCCCACGCTGACCCAACAAGCGAGTTGGCATCGACAGCATAAACAGGCATGTTGTTTTCTGTTGAATTGACCAGAGTAGTAGTATCACATGTTTCCGCAGGAGCGACAGCGCCGGTCTCGGCCGATTGAGGTACTGCAGTCGAAGTGTCCAGAAGGGGTAGCTGCTGGTCGCAATTTAAATCTTCCGGGAGAGTCATGGGGAGTGGCTGGAGCATTATATCGTCTGCTGGGAGTTCCGAGATGAAGTTGTGCGACGGTATGCTATAGTTTGAAACGCGGCTTGCATTGGAGCAGCCTCGGGAAAGCAAACCGTCGAAACTGCTGTCAGATGTTGGCGAAGTGAGGCTCGTCTCCGCGGTCGTCCACGCACCGCTGAAAGCAGATGCGGGCGAAACGAGATAGCTGGCTGTTGTATCGGTGCTCGCGTTCGATCTAAGTGAATTACTGGGGGAAAGGTGCTTGGTACGAGTGGTTGGCTGATGTTGTTTCCGGTGCTGCTCGAGACCGTAAGTGTGAAGGGACAACAATGGCCGGTCCGATCTGCCCATGGTGTTGTCATTCATATCCAGATTTTGCTGCAAGGGCCAGTCGAACGAGAGGTCGGGCATCACGGAAATGGTCGATTCCAGGCCTGTCGCTCCCATGTTCAAAGGCACTGCGTGGCTGGCTTCCATGGTGCTGTGATGAACATTTGTCAATGTTGGAAGAGGCACCTCGACGGAATCGATCTCCAGGATTTCGGAGCATGAGGATAGCTCGACCTGCTGAGGTTGAATGCAAGAATCGTAACTCGGCGGTGGCATGATGGCGACGTCGGATACGTCCTTCATGTCGAGGTCTGGCATGTCCTGGTTCCGAGACTTTTGTCCCAACGAGGAGAAGAAGTTCTTTGCGACAGACATGATCCTGCGTCTCTTTCCCGGGTGGCCGAGGCAGCGTTTGCACTTCCCGTCGGTGAACTTCTCTGCCTTTCCGCATTCATAGCACCAGTACTCGCCCGTCGAAAGTTGGTCACAGGTGTACAAGTGCCTCAACATGGCCTCGTGGCTCGGGAACCTTTTGCGACAGCGCAGCAGCGGGCATTCAAGACGGTCAGCGGCCGTCATCTTGTTGGACGAGTTGCGCTGGACGGCAGCCCAAACGATGAACCTGTGTAGTGCACATTGGTCCGGGGTTATGGTGCGGGTACTGCGACATTTCTCAGCTCGAGATCTACAACGGCCAAGTGTGTACCAAAGCTTAAGCATGATAGACTTACACGCATGAGGGGGGACAGGTGGAGTCAATAGAGGAGCGGATTGAGGATGACGAACTCGTGGAGCAAGAGTCTCGTCGTGGTCGTCCCCGACTGAGGCGGGATGAAGTGAGAGCTCGTAGGGCTGAAGGACTTTGATGCAGCGAACGACGGTCATCCCCGCAGGGCGACAACGAGGTCTTCGACTCCATGGTACTCCCGGGGATGGAGTCGAAATTAGAGACAAGATGGCAAAGAAAGCAACGGTCAGCGATGCGTCGACCAAATGAGGACCAATCCGCCACTCATTTTTGTTTTATTTGTCCATGAGATGGATGAATCCTGCAAGGTGGGACGTCCTAGAATCCAGGACTCGGTAGCATCCCTAGGACTTGAGCTGCGAGTCGGGACTGGCTGGAAAATAGGTGGCCTCCCCCCGGCAGATGTTGTGCGTGGGAGCGAGTGCGTGCAGGTTGTACCCAGCTTTGTCGGTCTTGGTCAGAGAGGGGGAAGAGACAACCGGTTTGGATAGCCCGCCTCGGCGTCGAGGTGAAGGTGAGGTAAGCGGGCATAACAGTAGCATGGGATGAGCGCAAGCTTGCGAGTGGCTGGAGGGCGGAGTGCGGCGGACGAGGCTCCCACAGACACGGATGAGACTCGGCCAGCCCACGCTTGGGTGAGGACTCTGGCTGTGCACGTTAGCGCAGTACTTGGTTGCATCGGCTGCTCACAGGCAATTCAGCTTTGATATAGAGTGAGAATCAGCTTCGATAAACGTTGGTATCCATTGGAACTGACCAACAACAACTTTCCGGCAATTGTCTTTTCAATGCGATGTGAATTCAAGGTAGTGAGACTTTGACGCACTGCGCTCTTGCTTGGTCAGCCAAGTAGGACTCTCAAGTAATCCAAGAAGCAAATCGAACGAGACGAGTCTTGCAGTAACCGATGTAGATGTAGCCTCCGGATTTGACCAATCACGCCGTTGACTTGTCGAGGCAGCAAGGCACCCTCAGCCAATCCACCTGACCCCCGGGCGAGCTGGACCTACCAATGACAGGACAGCGAGCCGCCACAAGACGGAGGCGCTACCGCGTAGCAACCAGTGCAGGTACCCTGAGCCGCACTGACGTTGGAAACTGCCTTGCTTTCCGCCTTGGGACACTCGCAAGCCGTTGGAGTGGAAATGGCTTAGTCCGCAATCCCACAACGAAAGTGCCAGAGCAGGCTGCCGGAGGACTCCAATGTCCGGTCCCGTTGCTCAGCAGGTAAGAAAGCCCTGGGCTGGGTAATGGATGCCATAATACAACGCGCCAGGATCGCCGTGGCTTTGCACATTCAACTTGGAACTCGGCTGCTGAACATGAGCTCGAGGCTTGGGTGAGGCCGAGCAACTGTGCGCCTCGGTGACGTCGAGGCAAGTTCTTTGTAACCTCATCATACGAGTTCACCAAGTGATCGTATGGTCTCCGGAACCTGAAGAAGGCCACGATATCGACTTGAATCACAGCGAGCCCGTGCCATCTAAATCTAACCACTTGGGATGACACTGCGGGTCAATGTTGTGGTAGGGCGATGAAAGTCGCACACTCTGAACATTCCGAATGTGGGGCAAGTTATGTTTTTTTTGGGACAGAAAAAAAGAAAAGAAATAGAAGGAGAGAAAGATACGTCTTGGGTCTGTGCACCGACGGCAGGAGGGAAGGGCGACGGGAGAGGTGGAAGCATGGCAGGACGGAAAGAAACTCGGAGGGAAGGCACTGACTGATATCGTGTACTACGTCTAGGACTGTTCCAGGACCCAAACCGCAATGCCAAACCACAACCGCGACAAAGGTGAAGAGCACAGGCGGCATGACCAGTGTGGCAGCTGTCATCACGGACTGAACCACGCACAGTTTAGTGCCAGAAACCATTATGACGGCGACAACATTCGTTCCAGTTATAACACCGTCCGTCGTCGGTTTTGCCGCTATCCAAACAACCGGGATGGGCTTGCTACTCGGTTCAGGCCAGGACCCTGCTTTGGACAAAAACGACAGTCCGTCTGGTCTTCAACAACATCAACGGTCGATCAGTATCGCAGGCAGAGTGCTTTTACCGAGCGTCTGGGAAGCTACCATATAGCGTCACCGAGCGATCACGGCATCCGGCCGCTAAGTACTCACAGATGACAACTCATGCTAGTAGTATTCAACAGTCCCAGGAGTGCTTCTGTTCAAATGAGTCTTTTGGCTTCTAGCCCACTGTTCAGCGAACCCCTTCGGCTAGTCCACCACTCACTCTCTTGAACCAAGCAACGATGCATTGCTGGACGCATGCCGACACATCCACCACCACCATGTAGACACTTGGTCACGCGATCTGAGCCGTCCGAAGCTTCAAACAGTCTGGGGCGTCACACAAAGTTCCCAAGGCAGCGGTAAACTGCCTCGGTTGAATAATAATAATGTGCAGATCCGCCAGCTCATTGCTTCTCGTACAGTGAGTGACTCAGGACGGCTGCAAGTCCCGGCCGGCGGCCTCGCCGACCAATCCGTCTTCCGCAAATCCGAGCATCTCTTGCCGGCATTAGGCGGCGTCATGGCTCCGTGACGAATGGCGCCAGGAGGGGCGTTTCGGCGATCAGTCGTATGCAACGCGTGCCATTCGGGACGACGTCGTGTTTTGAGATCCTTCTTCAGCATACTTTGCATTCGAGCACTTTACTTCTCACAAGTCGCACCGAGTCGCTCCTGTTGGGGTCAGACAGCCAAAGAGGGGCCTTGTTCCGGGGGGGGTCCGATCTTTCGATGGATACAGCACACGCTGTACGTGCTGCAAGCTCCTTACCCGCTGTTTCAGATATCGGGCGTGTGGGCGGATCGTCGCGGCTAGCTTCACAGCGTCTTTGTGCGTTCTGAACATGGGTATGGTCAAGGATTCATGTTGCATGCTGACGCAGCCCAATCAGGCATTCTAAACGTCAACAAAGGGACGATGGGGCTCGTTCGTCTGCACCGTTGTCCAGCCGAGAGGTCGAGATGCTATTCTGGAGAGAAGGACTGAGAAATAGTATCACGCAATGCGGCTACGGCGCGCCGTTTTGGTCTGCCAGTCGTCGGTCTACCTTGCTAGTGCTTGCATATCGTGTCACATTTGCATGTCATAAACCAGCTGTTTGGGGCGAGTTGGAGCAGCGGGCTACCAAAAGTCTTGGCCTTGCTCGCACGCTCCCCTCCGTTCATCAGGGGCTGGTTTCGATGCGGGGATTTGTTTTAATCGATTTTAGCCTGCAGAAGTCCGTTACAGAAACGCCTATCGACTGGGGTGCCAGCATCAACTGGAGTGAGTACCGACAGTACGTCGGTCAGTCGCAGACAACCCCCGATGTCGACCTCGCGCAGAATGAACTGAGAACCTGCCGTTCATTCGGAAATAGCTGCTGGCCAGGCTGGAAAATTTGGCTTGTCACCATGCGACTGTTAGACCAGCAGTCGGGCAGGTGTGGTATCTTCAATTTCTGGATGACCTCGGGTGATTGCAAGGTTAGTCAGCCAACAGCACACTCCGGTTATGAACCAATGGCACGTTTGGATCACGACCAGTTCGCATTCCTCCTCCATCACGCATTATACGAAAGGCTGCCATCACGATAAGATAATCTGCCATATACTTCCATAAATATAACAAGAACGGAGCTGGTGCGCGGCACGCCCACTGAGGCCTCAGCAACGGTACACAGAGCCACTGTGCCAGCATTGTGGCGGGGCTCGAATGACACGATTATGTCCCTTCCCTCCTGAACGGAGGACCGGGTATTCGAGGTTCAAAGACCCGAAACCTGCGTTAGATGGCCGGAAGTTTTAACTTCGTGGCTCTCTGCTAGTGTCGTTGATGTAGACTGTTCATAAAGGATTCCTCGATGCCGATGCTGGTCGTCCTGCCATCGGCAACTGCGATGCGGCGGCTACATCCGCCATGAGCAACTCAAGCCAGCTGGATGTTGGAAACTCGGCCAGCCTGATGAACCACAGGACTCCCTTCATCCCGCTTCGCGCATCAGTCCTCGGGGCAGCGTTGCCGTTACTTTCATTCTTGATAACGGCGTCCTTGCGTACATGGCCGAACATTGCCTTCTTCGACGGCTGCGCTGTCAAGACACCTCCGGCCAGCTAGATCTTTCTACATTTGCCAACCCGGCTGTGGCTTACCCTCCGGACTGCGCCCCTGTTCAATCGGGCCCTGTCATAGGTACGCAACACGTCAAACGCTCTCTCAACTGTTTTGTGGGAACAAATCGCTAGTACTTAATGAGCAGTGCCGGCCTGCCAGAACAGTGCCATTATGAGCGGCGGATTATCGGCGACGACTGTGCCCGCGATCTCCAGGACGACTTCGGCGGTGGCCATTTCCCGGCCGGGCATGACACAACCGTCAGCACTGGTCCGGATGGTCGTGTGTTCACCGTGGTCAGCAGCTGTACGACCACGCTCACCATTCCCAACGGACCCGTAGCCACGGCGCCGCGTGCGGCTCCAACGACGGCTGCCGTGGTGAACAGTACGCTCAGGCTCCGCCCCCGATGTGTACACCGAGGCCGGCTTCGTGAACCCGACCGGGGCCAACCTGCCAGGTCGTTGGGGAGTTTCGTAGTTCGGACAAACGACGCATCTGCCTCCCGCGCGTTACCGAATCCTAGACATATCAAGGTGTTGGCGTTCTTAACGTGAACTGTGTACTATCGGTATTTCTACCATGGGCTGACTGGCGCATCAAGGAATGTTGCCCAAATGAATTTTCCGAACTGAACCTTATCACTGCCACCCGCCTCTCGATTGGTATTGTAGAGACGGCCCCAACGTCATTGTGCAGGGCTTCTTATCTTGCTTACTCGTGTTGCATTTGGAGTTGCTGTTGCTTCTGCTCGTAGCGTCGCGCCTTTTCAAGATAAGTCGAGAGCCTTCACCTGTTGGTTGGGGCCAGTCGGTATCAGCTGGGTGGTAGAATGACAACAGCAACCGCACGGTCCAGTGACGTCGCTCGTGTTGGCCCCAGGAGTTGAAAAAGCTCTTCTCGGGGCGGATGTGTTATTTGGGGAGAGGCTCCCTAGAGCGGATGGCAGTTGCGAAGAGGGGGAGTAGGGGGGGCCAGGTAGGCATGAGATGGGATGGGATGGGATGGGATGGGATGGATGTGTTGATGTTGGTTGGGGCTGCTAGGCCTCTTCTTCCCCTTCCTGTTAGACATCCTGCCATGCCTCATTTATCTGAAGTCTCTCCCCCACCACCATTCCCGAATGCTTTCGTCATTTTCGACGTTTCAAGGCGACGAAGATGAGGACGGCCAGAGCATACGAGAAACCGGCACCTCTGAATCAGCGCCCTGCGTGGTTCTCATCAAGAATACGAACGTTCGAGAACACAGGACCACCACCAAACGACCGACGTCAGATCGGTCGAGGTAGCCCGCCCCCAAGAAAACTGTTCTTGGTCGCCCAGTCGAACGCTGCACCTTGCCTCACTCGCATCATCGCCCCATGTCGAGTTGACTCGCTGGATTTTTCCTGGCGTCTTCCCTCATCGGCCGGACCGGCCGCTGCTGCCAGCCTCCCAGGCGTGTACGCTATCTCCCCCAAGACAATGCAATCCAATCCAATCCGATCCAACTCATCCCACCCCCCATGGCGCCTCTGCCCCCCAACACCCAACCGCCATACGCGACAACCTAGGACCTCAGAGTGACGCCAGAGACACAACATCTTGCAGAATCTACCCAGATATAGATGGCCTTCGCCGATGTCACCACTCGTTATCAAGCCTGTCTTGCTGGCGGATAAGAACTCTGATACCGATACCAGAGATGCGATAGCTCCGTTACCTCACTTCTCCAGAATTCAGACAGATAGGTACGCAATGCATGGCCTGTGCATCAACCGATAGTCTATCCACATAGACAAAGCCGGCTTGGAACTGCGACGAATGACGAATCTTCGAAACCGCCGGCAACAACAACCATCACAGTTAGACAAGACGCCACGAAACGATAGACGATATCTTTGGGGGAACTGCCAGGTCTGGGCCATCCCATTGACTGGGGACTAGAGACGACTGCTCTGCGAAGAGAGAAGCTAAGGCAGAAGTCACATCCATGATGCGTTGGATCACATCGCGTTGAGCCGGATCCTGACACTTCAAGTCACTGACAAGGACAAGGACTGGACCCCTACAACAGACCGCGGTGGACCCCCCCTTTAGGTCTGGGCAAGGTCACACAGTCTTTCTCCCCCCACCACCACCCACTATCTGGGCCAAGAACCGCGTCCGTTGGTCCCAGACGCTGTCAGACGCTGGCCCTGTTGGGGCTTGACAAGCCATGGCGGTGGACCCCTCAAACATGATTGGCGTGGCCACGATACCGCCTTATCGAGCCTGTGGGGAGCTGGGAAGCTCCAATGGCACGAGGTTTAACGCTCAAGAGACCCTCATCAGAAAATCTGCAAGCCGGCGGGTGAGGATTTGCCCTGCTTCTTGCAGTAGCCGTTGCTGCTGCAACACCCTTCCCACCGCTCATCCCAGCTCCTGCTGTTGGTGCTACTCCCAGCAATCCAGGAGTCAGCAGCACACGCGACACTGGCGCTGGCGCGAAAGCACCTTGCCGGCCGGGGGTGGTGCCACTCTCTCTGTTGTATCTGTGTGTCTGTGTGTGTCCCCATGTATCTCACACAAATGCCCAACCATTGGCGTCAACGCGGAAAGAGATAGACAGCGGAGAGGAGCCAAGAGACGGCAGAAAACAACCAACCAGTGTGCCAGCCGATCCGATGACACAGATAATAGGGTTGATATGGCAGAAACACACCTCACATCTAGCTCACTCACATGCATCAAGCCACCAACAGAACCAGCGCAGCAGGACGAATACATCACATATACACATATTGGATGGGGGTTTCGAGAGTTTCTGGGGAGGAAAAAAAAGGACAACCCCGGCTCAAGCTGAACGAGAAAGAGACTCTTGTCACCCAAAGTAGCCTGGCTGTGCCGTACCTAGCGGCTGAGGTACCTTCGTTTCGACGTTGGTTTGAAGGAGGTTCCCATTCGCACGCGCACACGACGACAATCTTTCTCTTTTTTCCTCTCCATGCCCATCCCATGCTCGTCATCCCCGGACCGTCCGTCCAACCCAGGCCTACCAATCCTACTTAACCAAAAGTCCACCCACTCTCCAAAGAAAGAAAATCCCTTTTTTTCTTCTCCTGCAGATTTTTAGGTCCCAGGCCTTTTCATTTTTGCTATTTTTTCATTTCCCACTTACTAGTGCTCCCATCTTGCTGGACGAGGGGGTCAAGGAAAAGACTCCTCTGACTCTCTATTTAATCCTTTCAGTTCTGCTTCTTCCTTTACTTCTTGTTACACGCCCTCGCTCTCCGACTATACCTCTGACCTGGGACGGGATCCCCGACGACGAGTGCGCGGACGATTCGTCTCCCTGTCTGTGTGCAAGTCCAACGGCCGACAGAGCCATAAGATAGTCCAAGACCAAGAGACACAGACCTCACCAGACCAACCTTACCGGCGATTACTACTAATAAACCAACGGCATAACGCAACCACCAACACGTTGTTCCCTGAAAGTCCAGCCACCCCCAAACCCAGGACCAACACGAACGACGTACGGATACTTGTTTTGGGAGTCTAGACGAGCTCACCCCCGGAGGATATATAGACGAACCATCGATCCATGTTTCGGCCCCTCTTACCGTGACAGGGTCTCTCTCACTCTTCACACCAAATTTCGAACTCGCGAGACCAGCATCCGTCTTGAGCCCTTGGGGCCTGCCCATGCTGACCTTATCCTATCGTCTGTCGCCAGCTGCCACCACTAAGAAGCGAACCACCCCCAACCTTTCCGACTTGCAGCCAATCGAGCTGCCGTCATTCCGCCCTGTTACCGCGGTGGTTCCCAGTAATTACAGCACTCGTAACTGGCGAAGCATTGCTTGAGAAAGACCACCACACTGGGTCGACCCGACTGAACCGACGAACCAATAAGATGGAGTCGCAGCACCACATGGGCATCCGCGAGCTCAATGTGAGCAACTGGCACTCTCACAATGCCCTTACCGACACCTTCAACCATGCCGTCCCCGCCATCAAGTCAAGCGCAGGTAAGAGCCGGCACAATCTCCTTTCGTCTATTCTTCTTTTGCGGCTCTTTTATTTGCTTGTTCTTGGCCACCCGCTCTTCAGCATCCCTCGCGCCTTGGCATACACGTCAGGTCGACATCGTGTCTCTTTGACACACTTGAGCCGCCGCAAACCACGACACGTTGTCGTCGTCCATACTCGTCCCATCGCCTCGGCCAGCCGTTTGGAACTTTCTTCCGAGTGCTTCTGTGCGTGGAGTCCGCGTCAAAAGCGCCGAAAGTTTCGACAACGGCCACGGCTATCGGCGCTTCGGCGATCCAGACCAGTCCAGAAGTAGACGTGGAACACGCACACCTCATCTGAAATTTCGACAAGCTTTTCATCTTGTCTGTCACAACCCGAGCCTCATCATCCTCACACGACTCAGCCCGCTTCAGTCTCATTGTCTTCCACTTGGCTTCATTACGGCAACCTGGCGTGAACTTGACTGACAGCTATTCAGCCTTCTTCACCTTTTTGCGTGCCAACTTGGTATTGAACCCCTCGGCCATGTCGTCCAACACCAACACCCCCGTACTTCAGCCCACGGGTGCTGCTTACAACAGCCACCGACCCGCCGCGCCATCTCCCTTGGCGACTTCTCAGACACTCGACCCCCTCGATGAGATTCCTCCCCTGTCGCTCGAGGTTCTTTCCACCCGTGAGGACAAAGCTGAAGCGCTGCGCCTCGTTGCCGACTCCATCGCTCAGCAGCGCCAACAGGCGGCGTACGCACTCGTCTTCCACCCCGTGCCTCTGACGGGTCTCGCGCTGGCCCTCGCGGTCGCCTACCAGTACTCTTACGGCCGCCGACGAGACATTGGCATGGCACTCACCCTTCTCAGCGGGGTCGTCATGACCTACCTCTTGGCTATCCGATGGGTGACGAGTGGCTACCTCCTCCTCGCCGAGCAAATGTCATGGTCCTTCATCCGGCCCCATCCGGACGCCTCCCCTGACGAGGAGGACCTGGTGTTGGGCACCCGCTTCGGGTCCGAGATCATCGGCGCCTGGTCCTGCACCTCGAGCCCGCGAGCCCCTTGGCCGCGACGACCTTCAGCAGCAAGCGCAGAAACAAGGCCGGCAGCTTCCGCGGCGGCAAGGGCATCATCCGCGCATGGACGACCAAGCTCCGGTACCGCGGCAAGGGCGTCGGCGCCGACATGCTCGACGAGGCTGCCCGCATCACCCGCGAGCGCTGCGGTAAGGACGCCGAGATCGGCTTCGCGCTGGAGCACGCCAACAGCCGCATGGTGCTGCCCGAATTCTTCAACGGCACGTTCAGAAAGCGCGAGCGCTGGGCCGCTAAGACGCTCGACGGCGTGCTGGCCAAGCGGGAGTCGACCAAGAAGAAGAGGTGACTTTTCGTGGCAGAGGTGTGAGACGATGCCTTGACCCTCAAGCCCTTTGTTTAGACTGCTACTCCGATTTGTTCTTATTCTTTGCGACTGGGCGGAAAGTCGGCGGCGGGTGGCGGTGGATGGAAACGATTATACCCTGGAACTTGTGAGCGTTTCACAGGATCTTGTTCATGTCTTTTCAACGTCCATTTCAAAACGATACCCCTCGTTATTACGGTTACTGGCGGTGTTTTGTTTTTGCCTTGCATAGAGCGGAAGATGGGGGACAAGCCCGCGTTTGTGCGCGAGCTTTGGACCTTGGAGATACCACTAGAGATGCAGGAAGAGAGAATGGAGTTTGTTTCTAAGAACTTCTCCTCCTTGGCTGCTTAATATAGTCCATTCGCTTGGCGCATTGTCTTGTAATCATTTACTCGTATTCTGTGTCTATCATTTGCGTCCTTCATTATCATAGGTCGAGAAGTCGCGGCGGCAGTATGAGTGCTGCTCCCCGTCTTTGCTCGAGATGCAAACCTCCAAAGGGAATCTTCGGCCCCCGTTTTCCAGTAAGTGTCCGCCGCCTTCCCTTTCGTCCTTCCTCTTCTCGAGGGTTTAGTCTGGCCAACAACACGAGTCGTATCGTGCTTCTTCTACCGCTTCTGTCCCCCTCGCCCATGGAATCCGTAACGCCGGAAACTGGATGAGCCTGTCGGGCATTGCAACAAGAGAGTGCCAAGTGTATTCTCCCACCCCCCGCTTTCGCCGCTGACGCAGCAACATCGAGCCGTAACGCTTTTCTCGCACGGGTGACGGCGTTCAGTCGTGGTTGACCGCGGCCTTGCGGCTCTTGGGGTCCACGTAGGTGTCCGGGTCGAAGCCATAGATGGGAGTACCCTTGCGTCGGAGAGCGTGAAGGACCTGCGGTCGCGTCAGATATGTCGACCGGGACAGCCGTGGGTGTTGTGGGGTCGGGCATCGACTCACATCATAGATGGTGACGGTCTTCGCACCGCGATGCTCCGTATACGTGATACAGTCTGTCAGAACCTGTAATGGCTATTAGATTCTGCCTCACGTGGCGTGCGGTGAAAACCTTGGTAGGAGGGGAAGCGGCTCACCGCTCTCAGCCAGGCATCGAGGGCTGATCTGGCGTCATCATAGATAGTGGCCGAGATACGCTTGACACCGCCGCGACGGGCGAGACGGCTGTGGTGAGTGATGCGTTAGCGTTTACTTGTGTTTGAGTCTAGGGGATTGGTGACCGGGAGTTGTGAGGTGAGGTGCAGGTAAGGTAAGGGAAGATTAAGTGAGACGGGCGATGAGGGTGAGATGAGGCCGTATTAGCAAAAGGTGGCAGGCTTCGTCCTTCCCCCGCTTTCGTCTCATCCACGAAGTAGGGTAGTTTGTCTTGATCGAAAAACAGAAAAGAGTACAAAAAACGCTTTGAGCATATAGAATAGAAAAGGGCAATTCAGGCGTACCGAATAGCGGGCTTGGCTACAAGGAGTTTCAAGGTTAGCTAACATCGTCCATACATGTACAAGCCAACGAGTGGGCCAGGATCACTCACTAATACCCCGGATGCAATCTCTACTAACTTTCCTGTTCTCCTAGTCAGTAGCCGGATCTCGCCCAAAAAGGGCAGAAATATGAGGCTGAAGACTCGCCTGTGTCTTTTGGCGCCTGCTGCGCCAGGAAGAATTGTCTTGCTCTTGCCTCCCATTGGCACCTTGGACGCAGTTCCGCGTTTACCACCGCTAGGGCCGCCCCGCGAGGGGATCATCGGCGGCATCTCGGGTTCCGAAGTATCGGTAAGGTGGATCGATATTTTGTTCGGCAGACACAATCGCAGTAGTGCAGTACGTCGACTCGCCGGCTGCTTGTGGGATACCGTGTGGGATGCGGAAGCAAGGCGCCCGAGTGGTTATCTGTGATGGGAGGGGTGTGGCTTGGGGGAAGGGAAAGGGAAGTGGTAGGGACCGGCCGGGCCTGCCACAGACAGACGTGACATTGGAAGGCGCGCGCGTTAGTACTCCTTTATCAAGCTTATCGGAGGCCCTTGACCTGTGCTTGCCTGCCCCGTGCAGAAACACCGTGAAAGCGTTACACAGGCACTGTGCGCTCTCCTCGATCGTCTCGGCCTGTCAGATGTCTTGTTTCAAACAAAACTCAGAAGCTGGGATCGGGGTCTATGAGATCCCCCGGAGTAAGGCAGGTGACACTGTGTGCACTGTCACATTTCTGTCACATTAAAGCGGCCGGTGTGGGACTGAAATCAGAACATGGAAAGTGTTTGTTTGTATTAGAACAGTTTTATAGAACAAGTATGCGCGCAACCAAGGAACGAGTGACCAGAGCTCCTCATCTGAACGCCTAACCAGACCGCAAAACCTACCCAAGGAGTTGCCGCAGTCACCTCATTATCCAGGTCTATTCGGAGATGAAAGTGGCCTCGCTGAAGCAGAGACCCTCCTCTGAGATTTCTTGATCGCCGATCTTGAGCTTCAGGGTGAGCTTGCTCTTTGTCGGGCAGTACTGCGATGACTGTCAGCGTGGCTCATGTCACGTTTCAGATCGTGGCTTACCTGGTAGATGTATGGTTTGGTACCGGCTGTGCCCGCTACTATCTTCTTGACGAAGCCAGGGACCTCGGCCAAGACGTCCACTCTGTCGAGTCGCTCTCCTAGCGGACCCTCGATAAGAGCTTCCACAGCCTTGCCGTCCTTGTCATTGCCAGACCACGTAAACTTGATCTCCTCAGGCTCGGGCCACTCGTTAACCAAATCGTTCTTGACTTTGGTGTGTGCGGCCGTCTGAGTAACGCCGCCGTAAATCATCTCGCCGTCCTTAGCGATACCGCCGACGCTGACGACCGTTGAGCCATACGAGGGTGGCGTGGTGTACTCCATCATGACGGCCGAGTAGTTCGGGCCCTGGAAATCGACAAAGTTCCACTTGGCCGCCGCGTGGTGAGGCTTCATACCCTGCAGCGCGTAGACGTAAAAGGCGCGCCCCTTGAAGTCGATGGGGCCCTCCTTGGTGGTGATGGTGCCCTCAACGACGCACCGCGGCCAGAAGGCGTGGCGCATGGTGCCCCAGGGTTTCTCCAGGTCGGTGCCGAACAGCGTCTTGCCAGTCTTGCCAGCGTGGAAGCCGGGTGCGGTGCGGGTGACCTTGAGGTTGACGATGGCGTTCTCCGAGTTCATGCTCTTGATCGTGTAGTAGGTGCCGTCTCGGACAGCTCGACGGCGCAGTCGTCGGCGTAGAAAGACATGCGATCTTCGCTGACCTCGTGGTGGTTGAGCTGCGTGGTCTCCCAAAGGGCGGGCTTCGACTTCTCGGGGTAGAAGATCTTGGCGTTGAACTGGCACGTCGTGCGGATGCCGCTGTGTGGGAACAAAAAGGTTAGCAAATCAGCCAGCAATAGCATGGGCGACAAAAGTTGGAAGCTGCTCCGTACCCGACGTTGCTGTAGATGACCTGGGCCAGCCCAAGGTGCCCGTTGTCACCCATCAGGTAGAAGCTCTGCGTCTCGACGGAGGTCGAGTCGGCCGCGATCCATTTCAGGTCATCCTTGGTGATCTCGGTGTGTGTGGTCGTCTTGGCCTCCTCGGCGACGGATCTGATGGCTGTTGGACCGTAAATGGGCTCTTGGGTACCCGCCACATCGGCGAGCCTGAAACGATTTGAGGATTAGCCTTGGCAGACGCAAGAGAGTAGGACGGCGGACGCTATACTTTTGTTGCGCCCACTTGAACATGTTGACGACTGGACACGAGGGTGTTGCGTAAAGGGACGAATCGGTTAAGGGTAGATGGTTTGGCGACGATAGAGTAGCACGTCTATACAATCAACAAGATAAAACAAGCTTCTTGATGAGTCCTTAAAAGGAAAACCCAGTTGAGAAAGGAAGTTGAGTTGACCGCCCCAAACAAGAGCCAGCGGAGGGGCCGAGGGGTCATCCCACGACCCAATGACGGTGAAACTGTGGCTAATGCGACCAGTGTGGGTCATGCCTCCCCCGAGCATCCCGGTCGCTTGGACCTTTGGCGCGTGGCTAGTGCATTAAGGCTCCTAAATTTTCCACCTCCGAACAATGAGCACCTGATTGAGCGAAGCTGTCGACCACGGCGCGTATACCTACCTCACCACCCCGTTGTCTCGTCAACATCCAGAGCTGTAAGCATATCCGCCATCATGTCGAAGCGAGGAGCGGCCATGGCCGACCAGGTCGTGAAGCTCATTGTGGGCGCCGGGCAAGCAAGCCCGAGTCCCCCCGTCGGCCCTGCGCTGGGTAGCAAGGGTGTCAAGTCAATGGACTTTTGCAAGGTGAGACTTCTCTTTGGGCACCCCGATTGAACACATACCACTATCTGCCCAAGATCCGTGCTTTTAAGGGGGCGCGGTTATGCCATGGTCGAGATCAATGCTAACGCGTCTTTGCTCACTACAGGAGTTCAATGCAAGAACAGCACACATCAACCCCGGCACGCCGATGCCTTGCCGAGTTACCGTCCGAGGCGACCGATCCTTCCACTTCGACATCCGGACACCTCACACATCTTGGCTTCTCCTCAACGCCGCCGAGGTCCCCGTAGGCAAGAAGGGCAAGCGGAAGGGCGCAAGCAACCCTGGAAAGGAGACGGTTGGAACGGTCAGCCTGAAGCACGTTTACGAAATCGCGAAGATCAAGCAATCGGAAATGCGTCTGTCAGGTCTCAACCTGGAGTCGCTCTGCCGGTCTGTCATCTACCAGGCCAAGTCGATTGGCATCAACGTTGTGCCATGAGCACCCGTCCTACGAAAGTCGAGTTTCAACCGCGTATCTAAACGGAGTCAGGCGCGGAATGCATCTACTTGTATACCATCTCAAACGAAAAGCGCGCCTTTGATGTACTATAAATGGAAGGGTAGAGGCGAGGGCAGAATAGCAGGAGGCATTGTACGATGAGAATCTCAACCGCCAAGCAAAAGGCAGAGCACGGCACGAACGTTCATACACTAGCGTCGCGTGGTCGGAATATGTCAGTCCAGAAGGAGTGCATCATACGCCCACAGAAATCTCAACCGGGTAGTGACGCGAAAATATGGTCTCGCTTTGAGGTGGAGTCTGTTCTCACCTTTGACACTTGCGCAAGACAGTGAATGGTCAGCGGCTGTCTGTGGGTGAGTGAAGCGACCAGCGGTCTCGCCAATGCGAGGCAAAAATCGTTAGAGAACCGAATACACTAGGACGAAAGGCAAGGTTCGACACGATGCTTGTGAAGCGCGCAAGGCGGATTGGTTTGGGTTTTGGTTTAACCGGGCCGAGAGGGGTTGAGGGGAAAGCCTCATCGTGCCCTGATGGGCCAAGGCGAGATAATCGATCAGCGTTCCAGAACCAAGCCGCAAGCGGCGAATGCCAGCACATCAGTGGAGCAGAGCTGGTTAAAGCCTAGGGGTTTTTTACAATCGAGATCGACAGGAGTGCTGCGTGAGAAGGTTACACGCCCAACTGGAACTGCATGTGGTGTGAGGTGTCAGGGACAGCTTTCTTGTCCAGTGCCGCAAACCTTGATTTGAAAGCTTGCGCAGGGAATGGCATCGGGTTCTGATTCTTCAGCACCTCAGCTTCCCCGCTGGGTGCGACGAGCAGCAAGTCCAGATCTGGACACACTGCCAGATCAATCCCGAGGGACAAATTGCCCACCTTTTTGCCCCTGAAAAGAGGTACTCTTTTGCATCGTGCCTGAAAGAAAGGTTCCATCGCAGTAGCCTGTCATCTGCAGCAAACGCATCCCAAGCCTTAGCAGAGTGGGACTGATTCGATGCTGGTGATGTGACGAAATTCTGGCCGCTTTCGTGCTGCAATTGCACCACATCAGCACCCACGCCACCGTGCGGGATTCGTCGGTCTGAGACCGGAGACACGGCGGTGCTGCAGGATGGTAGGTCAAGTATGTCTCGGCATGTGCTTTGAAGGTGCGTTGTCTCGGGCGAAGGGGCAACTGGGGAGAGGAGCAAAGCTCCGTCTGATCATGTTAGTCATTTCATCAGAACCCTGTCTGGTTGCCGAAGCTGACAGAGGGCTGGTCCTCACGGCTCGTGTGAGCCGGCGGATGACGGGATTGTGTGGAAACCGGGAGAGCGTTCCACGAAGAAATCTTTTCGTTTGTTGTAGAGGAGGGTGATGACGATGTGGGATTGGTGTGCTTTTGTTTCTTGGTGAGCTTGACTCGTTCGTCACCGGCCTAGGCAAAAGTCGGATTGTCGAATAATTCAGTGGCCATCGGCTTTCATTGACCTGGTAGATGGATGTGCCCTGGATATCATCGGGAGTTGGTACTCAGGAGGCAAGGCGAAAGAAAAAAGATTTTCCAAAGTCGCAGAAGAGTCATCAGCTGTGGAGACCGGGCCGCGTCCGAGGCAGGCAGGACCATCAATATCCTTGGATTTATTTCTGGATGCTCGATTGCCCTGCGACCTCTGCGAGATTCGTAAAAATGTGAAAGCGTGACCAAGGGGATTGACCCAATGGGGTTCCGAATGGAACCTCATTACTGCCGCATGTGTCACGAATGCGAAGCTGAGAAGCAAAAACCCTGGCACAATTGGAGGGGGTTCCTGGGACAGCCGACGGCCGACGACGGGGCGGCCTGGATGGCACATGGACAAGTCCAGAGCCGGGTTAGAAAAATAGAACATTCCGATCACCACAGGGACAGGCAGGAGCTGCCGGGCTGGCAGGGCTAGGAGTGGTCAACAGGGCTTTCCGCTGGGTTCCTGATGCAGATACGCGCAATGCATCCATGATTTGGGGGGAGCTGCCAAGTACTGTCTCCCCGTTCCCAGGCGGTTTCCCAAGACCCAAGTCGCCAGCCCACCTCGGCCAGTGGCCCCCCAGGTCCCCTCTCGGCTCCCCTTTCAGCGGCCCAGATGCTCCAGCACGATGTCACGGTGTCTTATCCAGCCCGCCGCCTCCCCGATAAGGGATGGATAACTATGGCGCCGACCAGTCATGTCGCACCTTTTTCCTGCCAAATCACCCTGCCCAGGTATCGTGTACTTTGCGCTCTCCTTCTCTTTCCCGTCGTGAGTGGCTCGGCGCGGGTTACCGGGAGGAAAGTAAGACCCGCGAACAGAAAGCACATGCACTGTAGATGTTGACCTGCTCTTCTCGTAATACCTCGCCGGCCCTCACCCCTGTATTCTTGTCGTGCTCGCAGGGGCGGCGAAGACGGCAGAGACAAGAGGATGAGAAGCAGCATTAGAGATGTGAAGGGAGGTCTGCTTCTGTTCGCAAGGAACTTACCTCATGTTTTGTGACGCTTACCCGTGCGGTGCATTTTAGCTGTAAGAGTGCACCTAGTGCATTGCCCCACCATCCGCAATTGGTGGCATCCACTGTCTGTCCTGGGTATCCGTACTTTTCTCTTTCCCAAGCCCAACTTTGCGTCGTTTGGTTTGAATTTCTTTCCTCCTGCTCCTCTCCCCGCCTAAGCATCATCTCTCAATTATTCACGACCGTCTACCCTCAGGAAAACGAACAGCGTTACTTCATTGGGGCAATGGCTACCCCATCTCCCGCCCACGATCCTCGCAACGAGAAATCACAAGTCCCAGGTACAAACGCTCTATCTTTCCGTCTGTTCGCGCCCGCAACCCCGCCTCGGTTCGTCTGTTGCGCATGTCACAGTCAAACACGTCTCTCACCTAATGTCCGCGCCCGCGCTCGCGCCCACGCCCACACCCCAAAGCCTGCACCTGCACCCTCACCCTCATCCTCGCCAACGCAGATCTTGTACTGACCGCTGCGCTTGTCGCAATGCCCAGGAACCTCCCGTAACGCGCCAGATACCACCAATGTCGACAAAGACAAGATGCCCCCTCAAGACGCTCCTGCCGTCCGCTTCGCTTCTTCCGTCCAAGAAATCACCCCAACCGTCACCACGACGTCGCCGACCGACACACAGTCTCCCACCGACGCCGCTACCGGAGCCTCCTTGCCCGAAGTTACACCCGAGGACCTGAGAGCCCTATCTAAATCCCTCCAAGGTGCACCGTTGCAGCAGCGTCGGATGAACGTCTTTGGTTTTGAGCCATACTCGCTACCTGCATCTCGCGTATGTACTTTGCCAGCTCCATCTCGTATCTTTATCCTTGGCCTCAGCGGCCCTCAACGTCGTTTGCTTTCTGCTCGGGCGTTCTCCTATGTGTTGCGTTTCAAAGTCTATACCTACCCCTCTACACTGAGGAGCACCGCCTCAATGTTGAGGCCCCTCTCCCAATCACCCCAAAACACCTCTTCTACACTGCAACTGCTTGGGGCTTGTTCTCAATGGAGCTTCTGCCAGGAGGCTTCATTGACCAGGTGCATGCTCATCCCAGGCACCCCCAGACTTGTCATGACACTCAAGTTATTCATTGCATCGCACGCACCAGCCTGCACAACCTGCTCCTTGCTGACCCTCTTTCGTTCCTAGGTCTGCTCACGGGAAGACGAGTCCGATAACAGCAGAATACCGACTCCGAACTCCAGCGGGCCAAGATCGCCGCGTTTTGGTCCGGCACATCCGATGCAGTCACCTCCTCTTACTCCGGCCGGACCGATCCCTCAGATCCGACAGCAAAGAAGAACAGAGATCAGATTGACGACAGGAAACCCTCTTCGAGCGAGCCCTCAGTCATTACCCCCCAAGCCTCGTCCTCCCAGGATTCACCGCCATCGTCGTCCAGAAAATCGATGCCTATTCGTGGCAAGTCGAACGAGGAGGTCCCCACACGGTCAGCCTCCGCAGAGGATCGAGATCATGACACGAGGTCGCACAGGAAGGGCATGTTCTCCATCGGCCCAGGAGGCTCAGTACCGGTCTCGCGAGAGTCAAGTCCATCTCGTGCTTCTCTATACTACTCCAAGCCGATGACACCGGGCGGAGACGCCAACGACCCTTACGCCGCCCACAAACGCCAACCGCCGCCCTCGCATCCTCAGCGGGGCCAGATCGACTCGAGATTCGTATTTTCGCGCAGAAAAAACAAGCATGGGTCACCTTCTGGCTCGACTTCGAGCTTGGGCCGAACAAGTGACAAGCGACATTCGGGCCTCCTGGGCAATCTGAAGGGCCATGGCGACGAGCTGCAGGTCCCTCACGACGATTCAGCTAGTATATCAAGCAAGCAAGGTTCGTTTGCGGATCTGAAGAGGTTCTTCAAGGTTGGCGGGCATCACAAGATGAAGAGAGAAGCTTCACCCTCGTCAGTTCGTTCGGGTGCCAGAACCCCACCTACGAGAGGGTCGCAACACCAACTTCCCTTTGGAGATGACCATGGATTGTCTTCCAAATATGGCAAGCTCGGCAGAGTCCTTGGCTCAGGTGCTGGAGGATCTGTCAGGTTGATGAAGCGGAGTGACGACGGCGTTGTCTTTGCTGTGAAGGAGTTCCGCCCGAGACACTCTTACGAAACCGAAAAGGAGTACGTTAAAAAGCTGACGGCGGAATTCTGTGTCGGATCGACTCTCCACCATGGCAATGTTATCGAGACGCTGGACATCCTCCAGGAGAAGGGCAAGTGGTACGAGGTCATGGAATACGCTCCATACGACCTCTTTGCCTGTGTCATGACGGGCAAGATGACGCGCGAGGAAGTTGGCTGCTGCTTCTTGCAGATCCTCAACGGTGTGACATACTTGCACAGCATGGGCCTTGCTCACCGGGACTTGAAGCTTGATAACGTCGTGGTCAGTGAGCATGGTATCATGAAAATCATCGATTTTGGCAGTGCCCATGTCTTCAAATACCCCTTTGAAAACGACATTGTGCTTGCGACGGGTAAGCGCACCCTACAGCTATTTCACACAAAACAAAAGGCTAACCAGCTGCAGGAATTGTGGGATCCGATCCTTACTTAGCTCCTGAGGTCTACGACGAGCGGAAGTACGACCCTCAGGCGGTTGACATCTGGTCACTTGCAATAATTTTCTGCTGCATGACCTTGCGAAGATTCCCCTGGAAGGTTCCTCGCATGACAGACAACTCGTTTAAGCTCTTCGCGGCTGAGCCGACACCGGGCCACGACCCCAAAAAGCTCATCATGCCGTCGAAGTCAGCCAACGAGCTCTCAAACACCCCTCAGAGAGATATATTTGAGGACGGCAAGCATCAAGCTCACAAGCATGAACCTAAGGAGGCCGAAGGACAGGCATCACAGGGAAGCTCGACACAAACCTCGGCTCGTGCCGACGGGCAGCAGCCAGATAAGAAGGAGGTCATACGGGGCCCTTGGCGCATCTTGCGCCTGCTTCCTCGCGAGTCTCGGCACATCATCGGGCGTATGCTTGAAATTAAGGTCAAGGAACGGGCAACCATGCAAGAGATTCTGGAGGAACCTTGGGTTGCGAATACCGTCATCTGCCAACAACCAGAGCCGGGCCGTGTGATCCACGCCGAGGATCACGTCCACACCCTCGAGCCGCCACAACCCCCGAAGTAGGCCTCCGATTGCTGCATGGTGCAGTAAGTTCAGATTGCATGTCAATGGCGTTTCCGGTTTTCAAGGATATAGGTTGAAACAGGGTCAGATGAGATTTATCGTGGTACAAGCGCCTCGGGACTGGGGAAACAATGATGAGACTCCTCTTGGAGGTTGGTTGGTACGGGAGTCGGCCTACAGGTTTAGATGCCGCAAATGCTCAGTGTACGAGCTTGTATCAAGCGATTGAACATTAGATAGGTATATAATACTAGCTGGTATATGATGCGCGGCTTGACCATGTTTTCCCATTGCCTATATCTATCTTGTCTACATCGTCGTCGCTGATTCTGCCTGTCCCTTCATCGTCCCTCCCTGTTACAATTCCTCTAACACACCTGAGTAACCGGCAATGGAACGAGGAGAGGACATTTGAGGAGCAGAGAAGCGTTCGTTGTTTCCTTCTATATTTTCTTCTTCATCCTGCCTTAATATATAAACTGGATATCCAATGTGGTCCAGATCAAATACACGCTTAAACGAGCCAATGCACAGTGCTCCCTCGGCACAAGCCATTAAGAAACACGGTGCTTTGGTGGGGCATCGGGAAATCCTTTGACCGATCGACCCAAAAAATTATTGACATTCTGGAAGCTCTTGGAATAGCTTCGGGCTTAAAGTTCGTCTCCCGAATCGACATCATCTTCGAAAGCTCGTCATCTGCCAATCTCTCCCGACAGACATTAGTTGCGTCTTTGTCCTCAATTCATCCCAACGTTCACAATGGTACGTCCACCTTCCTGTTAGTCTTGACTTCAAACTGGCAGCGTCCTGCTCTGGCTGGCCGTGGCGCTCGCAACCCCAGACCTCGGCAATTATGCTGGGCAAAGCTGCGCTTGACATTGCGGTACTGTAACTCCTAACTGAGTTGGCGACTAACTCATTGGATATTGGCAGGCCACCTCCGTCCGCTCCATCCGCGCCCTCGTGCCCCTCCTGGACCGCGTCCTGGTGCAGCGCGTCAAGGCCGAGACCAAGACCGCTAGCGGCATCTTCCTCCCCGAGTCCAGCGTCAAGGAGCTCAACGAGGCCAAGGTCCTCGCTGTCGGCCCCGGCGCTCTCGACCGTGACGGCAAGCGGTTACCCATGGGCGTCAACTCTGGCGACCGCGTCCTGATCCCCCAGGTATGTCGAGATATATAATAACCTCCTTCCTTTTTCTCCTGCAAGCTCGAGACTCTTCAGGTTTGGCCTCGGCAGGTCGATCTCCTTACTTGGCACTTCTTCCTGGCATTCTGTCAGGAACGTGTCAAAGTGGCATGAAGGATGGGAAAGAGATCGAGCGACGACTGGTGTAACATGAGGGCATTGGTGGCTAACGAGATGCAATGCAGTTTGGCGGCTCCCCCGTCAAGGTCGGTGAGGAGGAGTACCACCTCTTCCGCGACAGCGAGTAAGTTCCAAGCTCCCTTCATATGCTTCCCGCGTCGCAGCGCTCCCTTACTGGGGCACCAGCTGCAGCTTTCCATTTCGATCAGACCAGATGAGCTGACCGTCGCCTTCTCCCCCACGCAACAGGATCCTGGCCAAGATCAACGAGTCGTCATAAGTCAAAGCCCCCAAGATTGTAAAAGATACCCACGAGATTTTGGCGTGTACATTACCGTGTATCAAAAGAACTATTCAAAACATGAGCGAAAGGGAAACCCAACCTAGCCATTCTTCCAAATTAGGCCAAGCACTTGTTTCTGGAGGGCGTGTGACAGTTCGGGGCTTTTGCATAGACAATGGTATGATTAGGTGTGTTGGTTTAGCTTCCGTTATGGCGGGAGACGGGCAAGGGATAGAGTCTCGAGTGAGGAGGAAGGGAGTGTGAGACGAGAGACAGCTCTCTCGCTGTCGCTCATGGTTCTGCCTACGTCTTAAATCGCCGCGGATTTGATATACGAAGAAACTTCTCCTCTCTACTATTACTCAAAACACCTAACAAGTTGCGTCACGTGATGTTTCATGAACCGACCCGGACGAGGACGCCATGCCTCTACATCTGCCTGCTTCCACGCCGCTGGAGACGAGGGGCCACGCTTGTTTGAGCCTGTCGTGGCAAAGTAGAAATCGAAGTGCTGCCACCTAGAACCTCAATTAAGAGCACAGGCAAGCAGTCGAGAGCTAAATCTTTTGGCGGGGTGTTCTTATTGAGATTTGTCTGACGGATCATGAGTTATTCCATCATTTATGCTGGCCGTTATCCGCCCCGGGAACCACACATACCCATCACCGCACACCAACCAACTGGGACTGATGAGGCGGTTAGGAAGCAAGACGTGCAATAGAGTTGACTTCCTTACCTCTTTACTAGTATCTCATCACATCCTCGAGTCGCTTTGCGGGGTATGAAGCTGTAAGCCATCACGAGTATGAGATGCATAGCCGCGGCTGCTTACTTCCTGACCACACCTCCGCAGTCTTACTCGGCCCAGATACAGACACAAATACAAAACAACACTAAGCAAGACAAGGCTGCCCAATAAATTACATGACGTACGTCTTCTACTCGCAGCATGGGCGGTTTGTCCCTTTTCGCCAAGACGGACTGTTGCGCTTCTAACTCATTGTTCTCCCTTTCGGGTGCACGCACACACTTACTCCGCTCATTGTGTATCATTATGTGTGGGTTTCTGAGTGTGCTGACTCTGCTCGGACCCGCGAGGGTGGGCGACAACCACGGGCGGGTGAGTGGGCAAAAACAGTCGGTATTGATAACGATCCCATCAACGATGGAGCCAGGCTGAGCCACGCAACGCGGCACAGCGCACGACGGGGGGGGAGGCTCGGCCAGCGCCCGAGTCATTCTTTGTTTCACCACCTTTTTATCCTTCGGGTGCGTGCCAGAATGCTTGATGAATGTTGACGGCCCAGTGACGACGGTCCGTGGAACAATGGATTGTGTATGGCACCCGCGCTGAGGGGCCCGGACATTGGATAAGGAAACAATAAACAGGAATGGAGCTGGCCGGGGTCTGGGCCCGGGCTGAGCCTTAACCAGGATCAAGGCAGCAATGCGCGATAAAACAAACAATACGGCGACAACTAAGAGAATTAAGCAAATTTAAGAAATCAGGAAAGAAGCGAGAGTGAGAGATTGTGCATTGTCCACATTGAGAGTGGGAGTTACCCACGCGAGATGTCCACGGAGATGTCCACGGGAGCCCCGGGCACGATGCAAATTATGGACACAGAGACCACGAGTCGAAAGTCTGGACGTATTGATGGATGGGTTGCAGATGAACGCACCCACCCCTTTTCTCTCGGGCCCATTTGCAGGAGCCCAGGGGAGCATGGGATGGAACTCCGAGGGAGGACTGAGGGACCTGTGGAGAACAAGGTTGGGCTGCGAGATTTTCGGGATCTCGTCAAGATTCACGGAGAGCGAATCGATTGCCGTCCCTCTTTCCGTTCTGATTCAGGGGTTACTGTAACAGAAGAGCGGAGTTGCGAAAGCTTGTGAGTCTCATCAGTAGTCGACCAAACGCTGCAGCAAGCTGTCGTGTACCATGTCACAAGGCGGCTGGTGGCGGAGCGGCTGCGCATGCGCCATGTGAGTGTTGATAAGCTGCCAATCGGAGCAAAGGGCGCTGGTTTGCATGTTCGTCCCGACTTCCTCGGGTGCTTGTCTCTGGCCCCGACAGGACGGCGGCACGGTGCATGTGTGGAACGGTCCAGCGCATGTGGGCTCGTAGCGCGTGGCGCCTGGTCGCCAACTGGTCCGGACGATAGACAAGAGCTGGAACCTGGGAAATGGAGCATCAGCAGGGAAAAGAGTTGGAAGAGTATGGGGACATTGTGAGGGAACTGGAGCCATCTGGTTCTGGTTCTGGTTCTGGTTCTGGTTCTGGTTCTGGTTCTGGTTCTGGTTCTGGTTCTGGTTCTGGTTCTGGTTCTGGTCCTGGTCCTGGTCCTG
>JAIMZG010000510.1:0-16649 GCA_020466075.1 Colletotrichum coccodes
CTCACAGGGAAAGGCCTCGTCGTGCCCGTCATCCAGTGCCCCTCCACCCATCAGGAGGTGGCCGGCACTGCCACTGCCTGCCTTACCTTACCGCCCCTCCCTCACAATCACGCCCAAGGCGAGCGTCAAGCTCACCCTAGCTGGCCGCTGCCATGCGGCGTGTCAGGCAATCCACGTCCCATGCCCTGATCGCCCGCTCCCACACCGTGCTGGGCGCTAGCCGCGATACACGGTGCATGGGCATCGGCGGGCAGAGTGCAACTAGTCGCAATTTAGTGCAAGTATTACGGATACAGCATACAGACTCAGGCGGTTTTACAGTCGCCGTCACAGTGGCACTTGGTCCCAAAAAGTCCACCTCCTGGCTCTTTCCTAGCCAATGTCATGGTTGTCGACATCGCCGCCGCAGACAACACAACTGCCGAGATTTTCCTCCATCCTTTTCATTCCTTCCTTGACCGACTTCTATTCTCTCCCACCAGACCGCCCTTGAGAGGACAAGCGAACGGTCTCCTCCTTCGCTTCTCCCCTACCCTTCCGCTTTCCCTACTTTCCTTTTTTCCGACTCTTTACGTTGACGCGGCGATGTTATGGACCCTGTTCATGAAAATCCTCCTCATCAGCTCCCTCGTCGCCTGGTGGCTTAAGCGACCAAACAGCCGCTTCCAGAAATTCGTCTTGCTCGCCGCCACCCTCGCAACATTCTGGGTTGTCGCTCCTCTCTACGCCTCGCTCTGCCTTGCCTGGTCTGTCCATTACACCCGAGAGGGCATTCGCTACTGGAGTCTGGATGAGTTGCTCGTCCGGCATGCCAGTATGCTGGTGACGCTCGCCGCAGTCGTATGGTGAGTTTCACCTATGCGCCCTCTTCCCCGCGCCGTCCAGTCGTTTGCTGCGACTCTGCGACGCTGCTCGGCACACGCGACCACGTCTACCAATTTTTGCTGACCCCCTCTAGGCTGCTCCATCGCGCCTGGCAGACTCTCTGGAAGCCTACGACCGATCTCATCAGTATCCTTGGAGTGGACGTTCCCGAGGCACCGGATGTATCACTGGCCGGCATTCGACCCGACGCCGCGACCCTCAACTGGACGCGCCCTTCGCACAACCGACCCGTGCAGAAGTTCCTGATCCAGGTGAATGGTGTCAATGGTGAGTCTAGGCCCGCTTCGTTCGTGGTTATGGGAAGCGTTTCTGACAGTTTTTCACAGTCGGCGAATCGAGGCAGGAAGAGACTGCAATTACCGTCACAGGCCTCAGGCCCAACCACTGCTACAACATCCGCGTCATCGCCGTCGGACCGAACAATTTCCAAGCCGGTAGCCAAGTCATACGATTGCGCACCTATCGATCCGACGGACGGCCAGAGCTGGGCAATTCCAGGCTCCCCGACAGCTTCCAAGACCAGGACCCGAAGTCTGGACAGTTTCCCTGTGTCGAAGACAATGGCAGTCGCAGTCAGGTTCCTACCATCGAGGCGGCTCCGTCCCTCGAGGGCGGATCCGCTGCTGCGCGGGACGGTCCTTCTGGCCAGAGACGCAATACCGTCAATCGCAGACATTCCCCGTCCATAGCGAGCCAAGAACAGCCGTCAATCAAGGATTTCGCAAGCGATCAGCCCGAGGCCTCGCTTAAGGACCTGGCTGATGCATTGGAGAGGACAAGGAAGGAGATCGATGAGACAGCATCCTTACATGCCTCCGAAGAAAGCGAGTTCAAGCAACTCGAAGAGCGCCTCAAGAAAGAGAAGGAGGAGAAGAAAAAGATGCAAAAGGAAAAGGATGACAACACAGCGCAACTGAGGCAGAAGGTCAAAGCTACATATGAGCAGATGCGCCAAGCCACCAAGGATAAAGCGAGGAAAGAAAATCTGCTCAAGGAGAAGCAAGACAAGCGCAAAAAGGTCAGCGACAACGTCGACAAGTGGACTGCCGAAATCGAGAACATGCGCAAGACACGTAAGGGCTTCGCGTCCGAGAAGGAGAGTTTGGAGCAGGACCGCGATCTCAAGATCAAGCACCTGGACGAAGACAACTCTGCATTGCAGGAGGAGTACTCGCAACTCGAAACCGAATACAAAGAAAAGAAGGAGCAGCTCAAAGAGCTCGAAGATGCTAGGAGGAAGCTCCCTGGCGGAGAGGAAGACGACACTTGGCGGGAGGACGACCGCAAGATGAAGAGGGATTTCGAGATGAAGCGACGGGAACTCCAGAGTCAGCTCATCATGGAGAACCGAAAGGCCCAGCAACTCGAGGGACATATTCATGTTCTTCATGCCCAGGTCTACGCCCAGAACCAGCAGAGTCTCCAGTTCTATAACCAGGCAAACTCTTCCGGCGTCGACTTTGAACAAAACGCCTCAGCACAGGTTAAACGCAGAAGCCGCACGGGCAACTCCCTTTCCAATGCCGTCATCTCTTCCCCAACAGGGCCTTTTCCCGCTTCCGATTCACCCTTCGAACCTCCAATTGGTTTCAGCAACCGGTCAGCCTTCTCGCACTTTCTGGATATATCGGGAGCAGATGGTTTCGGTGTCGATCAGTTCGATGCAGAATTTAGAGCTCTCACCGGCAATGCCCCGCTAAGCCCGACGGCAGCGGCTTTGTTGCCTTCCGGCATCTTGGGCGATGACGATTCTGCAAGCCCTGATTCATTCTTCCGCAGGAGTCCTTTCGTTCCGGACGACGAAGATGATGCCCAGTCGCCGCGGTCGTCTGGACGGTCGAACAGTGCTCACTCGAGTCCTCCCGGGTCTTCGCACAATACTGCATTTCCACCATTTGCGCCAGACGAAAGCGATCATCCATCGCTCAAGGACATCACATCTTCACCCGGGGGACAGCCATCGCCAGCCTCACATCGATTCACGAGCCTGCTCTCCTCTTTCCAAAGGGGCAAGGGTGCAAAGGCTATTGATGACGGCGGGCCGATGTTGGGCAGCCTGAAGCATGGTCAGAGCCAGTCTTTTCCTCGGCAGACCGACGATCCGGATGGAACGAACCGACGTAGGACTAGCTTCTCCTCCTGGACGCACAATAGGAACTCGGCGGGGCCCGACACGCTCGAGAGCGGTGCAACCCAACTTGGACGAAGCATGTTCTCCTCGGCACGTCGGCTGATGCCATGGAGCGGTGCTTTCGCGGACAGGGATTCCAGCAGCCCCAGACCTGCTTCTATGGCCTCGGCAGACTTGCCCCGTCCTTCTACCGATAGCGGGTCCATTTGGAATCACCCTGGTGACAAGAACCGCTTGTGGTCTCCTGATGGTCCTTGGACTTCAAGGACTCCGTCGAGACGGCCCTCCCTTCATGGCTCTCCCGCAGCTTTGAAGACAACATTGGCCTCGGCCGAGGACGAAATTCTAGACCACGAAGCATTGAACGATCCGCAGGTTTCGCCTAGCCAGGTCGGAGTCATTGGTAGCAGACCGCCGGTCAGCAAACAGAATTCCGATTCGAAGTCTTTGTTGAGTCAACGTCTGAATCCCGCGGCGCCCACCTTTTCTATCGGTGGTATCGGTGGGCTATTCCGCAGTAAGGACAAGGAAAGCGACTCTGGCAAAGAGAAGGATAAATCAAAGTCAAAGGACAAATCCAAGGACAAAGCTAAAGACAAGGACGCAAAGGAAAAGGGCAAGACCAGGGAGTTCTCCACGCCAAGTCTTGACCTGCCACAAGGCTACGACGCGTCTCCAACCGATTCAAGAAAATCCCGTGACGCCTTCTCGGTCCATACGCAGACATCCGTCACCGAGTCCCGAGAGTCCTTGACGCTTGACAGGGCCGTGTCAAGCACGCTGTCTGACTCCAATGCCAAGGATCAAGAAAACGCCTATCGCAAGCTCTTCAGGAAAGGAAGCTCCAGCAAGTTCAGTCTGTCATCTCGGCTAAGCAAGGACTCTGGCTTGTTTAAGAAGGGGCCAGGAAGCACCACCAACTCGGACAAGAACTTGTCAGCCGACCGATCCAGTTTTGGCGACATTGATGACTTTGGCGAGGAAGGTTTGCTTGGTCGAAGCTATGAAAGCGTCACAGGCAGCCCCTCTCTCGGTCCGTCCAAGTCCAAAGAGACTAAGGAAAGCAGAATGACCAACTGGAGCAACAAGTTTTCCATGAAGAAGAAAGGCAAAGACAACAAGGAGAGTCTTGAGTTGCAACGGGGTACCGCCGAGGGCGAGGGTGACGAGGACAAGAAAGATGTTTAGTTCAGCGACGCTGTCGAGATCAAACGGCCTCAGCGATGTAGTGCTCTTCCAGAAATATCAAAAAGCAATATGAATAGGCGTTCAACGAATTTTGCCACCTGGCTCCGGAGGCTCGCAGTGCTCTGAACACCCAGTCTGCGCCAGTCATGGAGAAGAGTGATTCGTGTAAGAATATGCGCAATTAGGAATGCTCCGAAAGTTCAATATGCTGAATTAATGAGGTGTGTCGTCGTTCCGAAGGCTGTCGGATGTTCAGGCGTATCGGACGCAGTCCCATCGGACAGGCGGTGAAGCCAATTCGCCGGCAGAAAGTCTCAAATGGCAAGCTCCCTGTCCCGAAAGCACGGGTCACATTCGCGAGCGAAAGAGAATGGGCAACTGTACACTTACCCACCCAGATCGAACCATCCGCGCAAACCTACCTGTCCTTCAGCGACGACGACGACAACGGCGACCGAGGACGAACCGGTCGAAACTGAATATAGGCGGGGAGCCACCTTTCACAGTTCGTAGCTTGCAAAAACACACACAACCTGGGTCTCACGCGCATTGAGACAACTCTCCCGGAGACCGCAACACCCCGAAACCTCCTACCTCCGAGTCCCTGACTCCCCCCTTTGATGGCCGCAATGGCGGCTCAGAACCCGACCAGCGGCGCCGCCGAGGGCCTGCCGATGCCCTCGCGTAACCCGCTTCCTCTCTCGGCCTCGCAGGAGGCGCAGATCAGAGACATCTACCACACGCGCGTGCGCAATGCCTGTGCGCCCGAGATCAAGGGTGCGTCCCCCCTCCCCCTGCCGCTCGCCTTACCTTCATACAGACACGGCCGCCGCCGTGCTCGGAGCCGTGCTCGGAGAAGAGACTTTCACCGATAGCACTCGCGGGGGACTCCCGAACCGCGTGCTCTCTCAGCGTACCTATATCAACCCTAGAGAAGCAAGCTCGCTGACAAATCACCCCCAAATAGCCTTCGCGGACTGCGCCCTGAACCGGACCTTCACCGTCTCCTTCGTCTGCCGCACGCAGCTGCGCGCCATGAACGGGTGCATGAAGGCACACGCGACGCCGCAGGAGCACGACGCCGCACGCGAGGAGTGGTTCGCCAAGCGCCTCGAGCGACAAAAGGAGCGCGAGCGGAAAGCCGTCAAGAAGGCGCAGCAGGAGGACTTTATCCGCGAGTGGTGGGGCCTGCCCGAGAAGGACGCCGAGACGAGGAGGAAAGAGGAGGAGAAGATGCGCATGGCCGAGCGGGTAGGCGGGTACGCCGCCAGGGACCGGAAGAGGTCGGAGGAGCAGCAGGCGGCCGCGGCTGCGGAGAAGAGGTGAGGGAGTTGCACCTGCGGTTGTGGTAGATCTGCCTCGTGCAAATTGGAGAGGGGCGAAGGGAAGAACCGCGGAGGTCAGATGCATACGTTGGGCGTTCTGGATTTACGGATTGGGACACCCTGCTCAATGGCGCGGACATTCGGCTTGTACAAATACAACTTTTATAGCACACACACAATGTAGACTACAGCAATCTAAAAAAGGGGACCGACGCCTGGAGATGGCGGGTCATTATCAAAGAACATATCGACGAGGCCTTCAAACGGCCAACGAGCTTCAATTCTTCTGACATCGCAAATCATTCTTTTGAGATGCCTACTCACGGTCTAAGCTTTTCTTTAATGCAGCATCCCATCCATAACAGTTAGCTCGACTCGGATGCGTGCCTTTTTTTCCCTTTCATAAGATGTCCCCCTTTCCTTCCCTTAAAACGCCGGGTTCCTCAACCTCACAGAAAACGAAGAGACGGCCGGACAGGGGCCCACTAGGCCTCTCTCTTCTGGAGCTCGGCGGGGAGCGTGGTGGCGGCCTTGTCTCTGAATAGCTTCTCGGCGCGGGCCCAGACGGGGTCGTTGCGCCAGTCCTTGAGATTCGGGACGGTGGGCAGCAGGCCGTTGCCAAAGGCCTCGCTTGACTCGCGGGGGGGCAGCGAGGGCAGGCGGTCAATGAAGATGACGCTCCAGGGCGGGTTCTCGAAGCCCTCGACGGGGACGGCGGGCTTGTCGAGAGTGGTGGCCACGGTGTAGATGAGAACTGGGAGTCCTTTTGTGAATATGAGATTGAACCTGAGTCATCAGCAGCTAGACTTGCTGGGGTTGTGAGGGTTCATAGTGTCGGCGGAAACGTCGCAGACGACGGACAGGTTTCTGCCAGGGGCCTGGAAGGACTCGCGGTTAACGAAGGCCAAGAGAACAAAAGTCAGCTCGTGGTCTTGGTTAACTCATTCCTTAGCCGTGTTGCCATTTCGAGGTTTCGGGGAGGAAATCAGGACACAGTATATTACTGTGGCCCAATAGATTATCTCCAGTGCAAGATCGGAAGAATATATGAACGTACGAGGGATAGGTTGGCTATGAGAGGGTCGAGAAAGCTAGTACTGTATTGTGGGATGTTTGTTGAAACCATCCTGGGACAAGACGTACCTCAAGTAGATGCAGTTCACGAAGATGTCAGACTCCGAAATTCCACAGTACGGACCCGGCTTGGCCTGAGTCTCCTGGGTGTCCTATATGCTTGGATTAGCATGCCTAAAGAGGATGCTGCGAGCCGAAGATGGGGCTTACCCAGGGGATGATGTCCGTGATACCAGCCCTCGTGCACATGTCAACGGCACCAGAGCCGCAGCGGCCAAGAGCACCGATCACTAAAGGGGATACCGGTCAGCGATTCCGGGCTACGATGCAACGCTTATAGGGCCAGCATTGTACGAACCAATAACCGGCTTATTCTGGGCTTTCGCCTCACCCTCGGCAAGGGACTTCTTGACGTCCGCAATGAGAGCGTCTTCGTTGAGCTATGACTCGACGGAGGGGAACGGCTCGCCAGGGTGGGTAAGCTGCCGGACGTGGAGGGAGGTAACATGGACGTGCTTAAGGGGAAATATCGCAGTGTCGAGAGGTGATGTCGAAGGAAGCAAGGGGAGCTGGGAGAGTTGATGGCTCTAAAACATCCCACCATGTGTGACTTCTTCAAGGGGACTTGCTATTCCACCGCTTATCGGAGCGCGGGGAAGAGTGACATGGGATGGCAGTGAAGCTAGAAATTGGTCTTCATTTAATTTTCCTCCATCACCTCTACCAGCTACGATGAAATATTGTTTGTCGCCAAGGGTTGGTTAAACCACTTAGGCGTCGTGTGACGCCGTGCAGGTACCAGATCTGCAGCCATCAAACGGTAGTCTTGACGAGCTGTACGTATTTCTCGGTATCAAAGTCACCAATCACGTTATATCGGCCGGTGTCGCTCTCGTCCATACAAGTCCCTCTTTCACGCGGCCACGTCCCAACCACAGGCACATCAACAAAGACGTCACAACCCAATACTAGCTCGTTTTCCTATAAAAATTCTAGTTCCACAGTGATACTGCATGATTACAGTCGCGCCTTGGTTCCATGTTCCCCCAGCAGCTCAACGACTCCTTCGGCTACTCCCCAGGACAATTCAAACCCCCTTCCCCCAAGACCATAAGCGTGGATGATGGTATGATCATCATCCACGTCTTCTCTTTCGAGTCTCATGCCTCCTTGCCGTGTTGGTCGTCGACCTACAATATCTTTGAGAACACGAAACTCGCCGTTGTCTCTCAATATTGGAGGATATGTTGCAGCAAAGTCTTTCAGGATTTTCTCTCGTAAGTCCAGTGACGGCTCGGGATCCCAGTTATCAGGCTCCTTCGTACCACCAACAATGGTGCCACCATCGAAGTTCCTGGGCACGCAGAACGTCCAAGAGCCATCGGCATTCTGTCGGGTCACTGTCGCCGGGCTCAAGTTGGCCACGGCGCATGTTTGTCCTGCAAAGTCCTTCAGCAATGCGGACATCGTCAGACCAACCCAGGGGATTACGTACCTCTTGTGATGAACGACTTGTCGTCGCCAAATCCGAACCCGGAGCAGTTGATGACGGTCCGTGCCTTCGACAGCTCCCTGATTGTGAAAGCTTCGCGCGGGTCACTGATCTCTTTCCGGAACACTTTGCCGCCATTCCACGAGAACCTGCGAAGGAGGAACGAGCAGTAGATCATGGGATTTACGCACCATGTCCGATACTCGCAACCCCACTTCACCTTGCCGTCCGGAAACTCGCTCGGACTCAGTAGTCGAAACCCAACCAGCCCCAGGCTCTCCGCCTTCTCTGTCGTGAGAGCCCTGTACTGCGCCGGGGGGTCCTCCAGGTACTCTATTCCAGGCATGAACGTGATGCCGGCTTCAGGATTGCTCTTCCTCAACGACTCCATATGTCGAAACGTCCTGAGAGCCATCGCGTGATCGCGCTCTTCAACCTCGTTCGCCGGTATAACCCAGCGGTTGTGAGCCCCTCCCCATTGGGAAGTGTAGTTGATTAAGGCTTTCGCGTCAATGGCCTCGAAAGGACTCGGGAAATCCCTGGCCACAATTGCCACTTCGTGACCATCCTGCTGGAGTCTCACGGCAGTGCTCAGTCCGATCACACCGGCGCTGTATTGTGTTTGTAAGTACGCGGTCACAAGATAGGGATGGGGTAGTGTAGCTACCCTATTACTACGATTTGGGTCATATCGCTAACAGTCAAGCTTTCGCAAAGTTGAGTGCATCGCCTTTAAGGCTACAGACGAGCTGCTTATATGTGCTTGAAGACCTACAAGGTAGTAGGTTTGATTCGATTCAATGACCGTAATTGGATCGATTATCGATTTCCTCGGACGCCAGTCTCCACCATTTAGTGTTGACTTCGCCGACCATCGGAGGGCTTCCGGCCGTGCCCGGCCTCAAAGTGTTGAAGGGGTCCGGGCACGCTGGTCGAGGAGCTGACGGCATTCTGGTCAGCAGGCCGACCAGAGCCGGTCTCACGTCCGAACAAAGCCCTCCTCTACTGACGGCGTGACCGGCATAATATCCACCACTACATTGATGTGACAAGCCGCCAACCACAGTGGTTTGCATCGACATTACTCGCCCAGCGCCGAGGTGTCAGTTCCCTCTCGACACTCTACGAGACACGGGGAGGAAACGCAAAGTTCGTCAGACGAGCAAAATCACGACTACTTGGACTGCAAACCTGGCTTTGTCGAAACGAAGATGGCCCAATTTCGCTTCTTTTTTGAAGTTAAGGGAACGGGAACATGCAATTCGGACCCTTCCATGCGATAGCCGTGCGGACAACGGCTGCCATCGTTGCTTTTTCCCCATTATAAACAGAGGCGGAACATGCAAGATGCTTAACCGGTTGAGCAAGCCACCAAGTTTTCCCGCGTTACATTTCGCTTTCGATGTCCGAAGAGCTGCACAGTCGGCATCTCACAAGCAACCCGAAGGCGGTCAGAAGTCAGGAGTTGCACCCAATTTGGAAATCCTGACCAATGGCGCGGGTCTCACGTCTCACCAACCCCGCGCGCCTGTCCATCACCACCCTGGGCTCGGCGCCTACGATGCAGTGTGATGGTCGGGTTGATTGGCCTAGCCCGCATCTCACAATCTATTTTGGTCTGCAACTTCGAGCACACTTTCTTCCGCCCCTCCATCCTCTTGCTGCTCTTACCACTCACCGCAGCCCGTCTGGCAAGCCAGCGCTTACCGGGCCTGCCGTGTGTGACCTGCTATTGAACCAGAGTAGTGCTGCTGGTTTAACGGGCAGGAGAGTATATACTCTCTTGGTATCGTTGACGGTCGTATGTTTACACGTCTCTCTCTCTCTCGTTCATCTGGTTATCTTACCTAGTATTGCAATAATAAACGAAGTCTTGTTTATTCTTAGGTGCGACAGAGTTGGGACCATGCATCGGTAGCATCTGGGCTACCCATTCTTTGTCCCTTTGAAGCAGACCCCCCCCATAGTAGTGAAAGAGCCTGGATACCAATAGCACAGGGGGGAATCAACATTCGATTTACAAGACGCAGCACAGCCCAGCATGTCGGCACAGCCACCCTCTGGAGGGTACTCACTCTTCCCGAACCCCAATTCGAAGCCTCCAACGATACGGAGGCCAGCGTCTCGAACTCGAAGATCGGAGTCTTGCGAGCGCACCAGGGCTGTGTCTCCCGAGAGCTTTCACCCCGTTGACCCGGCGTCTCCACCGCGCAACGGCAGGCAAACGCCGCAACAGAGAATCCAGTCGCCGGTTGAGCGCTCGCAAACTCCGCAAAGCGTACGCCAAGCCCAAGTCGGCGAACAGCAAACCTCACCAAGTAACCGCGGGGTACTGACGCCGCCTCCGGCGACGGCAGCACCCATCCAGCGGCCCCCTCCCGTCGCCGATATACCGCCTCGGTCAGACACCGCATTCTCCCAGGCTCACACGCTAGTACGGGGCAACAGCACCCGCTCTCGGAGCTCGATAGCAAAGCTTCCATTCCCACAAGAGCCATCATCATCACAAGAGCAGCCTGCCCTGCGGTCCATCTTCCCCCGGTATAACCCTGAGGTGCCGCTGAACCAACAAGACTACTTCCCTACCCAAACCAGCCCGACCCACATCCCTCGAGCCGTAATCAACCGAACAACATGGTATCCGGACCCCGAGGGCGATGGTCACGATAACCAGCACAGGAGTCCCCTGAGAAGCCCGCTGAGCGGTGGCTCAACGCAAAGATGGCCGAGGCGAAACGTCGAACCCCCTATCATGCCCAACGTCTCGACGAACGAGCATTTGAAGAACCTATGGAAGGTCTCCAACGGCTGGAAGGCACCGCCTTCAGAAGGTAGAGTGTACTGCATGAAGCTATCCCAGGAGAGGGATGCGCCCATCTACACCCTGTCATCGACTTCACAGCCATTCTACAACCTTCGACTCGATCCCACATCCGCCTCAGCATATGTCACTCTCAGTCGCCTCGATCCAGCCAAGGTCTACAAGGCCCCCAGTCCCGCAGCAAGCTCGTCAGCAAGCAGCATTCTCTCTGGCGTTGTCGGCCACAAAGACAAAGGCGCCGAGAGCAAGCACTGGCAGGAAGTCCTCACGACGACCCTCGAAGAAGAGTCCCGCAAGCACCCCCCCAACGACGGCCTCGTCGGCCTCCTGTACCCCCTCGCGGCCGCCAAGATGGCCCTCGACAAGCCAGACGACATGAACGCGGTCATGACGGCCGAGACCGAGTGTGCCCGTCTCGTCTGGGACGAAGACTCGGGCTCGCACTTTCTCGTGCACCCAGCTCTGGCGACGCCCTTCTGCGTCACTATCGAGCGCTCGCCCGCCTGGAGCCGGGTCGAATACACGCTCGAGCATCACGAGTCGCCGCAGCACCTCGCCAAGCTGACACGCGACGGCACCGGCGGTGGCTATCTCGAGGTGGACACGGCCATCGCCGCCAAGATTGACAGCTTCTTCCTTGTTGACGTCGCCGTCGCAGCGCTCTTGCTTGTCGCAGCCTCCGACGAGAAGAACACGAAGGTCGAGACGTTCGAGCCGCCACCCGTCCCGCGAGAACCCGCAGGCGGGGAGCGCCGGCTGAGCAAGAGGGAGGAGAAGAAGCGGGCGGCCGCTGCGGCGAAGAGAAGCAAGATGGAGGAGTTTGAGATTGACATTGAAAGTCAGGATAGCAGCTTTGCGAAGCTGGAGCAGGTTGGCAAGGAGACGCGCGATATGTTGCCGTGGCCGTTGAGGGTGCTCTTCAAGGTCGTGGCAGGGCTGTTCAAGTGCCTGGTGTGGCTGTTGACGCTTGGGTTCAAAGCGCTTGCTGCCATCGTAAAGGGACTGGCCAAATGTGTGGGCGTCAAGTCCGAATGAAGAGGAAAAGAAGAGTTTTGGATGACCGCGATGGAAATGAGATACCACTTTGTCAATGCATGATTTTCCATTTCTTGTTTTTTTCCTCTCTGGTCAGGGGGGTTGGGTGTTGGGCATAATGAATGGGAGCTTTTTCTCCTGGAACCTTATCCAGGACTGAGGACAGGAGCGATGGCATTCCTTCTTTGTACATCTAGATATATACTCGGGGGGCCTGGGTATCACATGACGACTTTTCTAAGCATGGGCTATCTCTTTTCCATAACCGCTCAGATATTAGGATTGAAACGAAGACATGAAAAAGGAGGGAAAAACACCGAAAATGCAATCCAAGCTTTTTGTTCGCCGACCACCAGTTCTTGACACACGACAGGAAAAGGACTTTACCGCTTGCGCGTCCGGACCGTAATCTTCTTCCCTTTCTTTGTCGTGCCGCCCGAGGTCGCCGTCTTGGCCATCTTGGCCCGCTGTATCTCGAGGCCCTCCTCCGCCTTGGCCAGGACCTTGAGTTTCTTTTTCGCGTTTTGTAGTTGCAGCCTTAACCGCTGGAGGGTCTTCTCCTTCTGTGCCTGGGCATCGTCGTCGCCGCCGCCCTCTTGTCTGTCGTCGAATCCCTCGAACTCGTCCTCGTCGTCGCCCTCGTCATCCAAATCCATCGTCTCCAGTTGAGCGGCCTCCACCTTGGCCTCCTCACCATCCAGAAACACGATCTTTCTCGGCGCTGCGGGCCGCGTGTCGACCTCGTCGTCGCTGTCGTCCGCGTCGTCGTTGTTGTGGCTCGCCGCGTCGATGCCGCCGACTAGCACGATCTGCTCCTCAAGGCGCTTCACCTCCTTGGAGATGATGTTGCGCATGGTACGCACGTAGCCGACGTCCTGCGTCTTGAGCAGCCGCACCGTGTCCATGTCCATGGCCTTGTTGCCTCGGTCGCCGGCGACGGTACCGGACCACTTCCTGCCGTCCTTGAGGCGCGAGCCCATGGAGTTACGGCTAAGCATGCCGAAGTAGAACTCATCCTCGTTGCGTTCGGCGGCCTTTTGGCGCAAGGACTTGATCTGGGCCTTCTTCTTGTTGTAATCCTTGGCACGGAGGGAGTAGTCCTGTCGGGTTGAGCAGTTAGTAACGAGTTCGAGGTCGCAGCAGAGCGCGCTTGACAAACCTTGTGCTTCTCGAGGAGGCCGAAACGTTGGCGCTCCAAAGGCTGGGCACGCTCCCTATGGGAGCGGCGCTGAACCGCATTGCGCATTGAAGACATGGTGGTTTTTGTTTGGGTGTATACACGGGGTCTTTGTGGCTGCAAATTAGACGTCCTCCGAAGGCGATGAACTGCACCGACGACGATCCTGGGTCTGGAAGGTGGGATGCGGCAGAAATTTGAAAAGTTTTGGCGGTCAGAGAAGCTGCAGCCACAAGGGTGTGGCTTGCGCGGTCACTCGCCCAAATCCGCAGTCACTCGGTCCGGTGGGGTTCTCCACTGTCTCACTCATTTTCCGCCACTCTTTGCGCCGGTGGCCGACGTCGACTGAGCTCAGCCAGCTTTCCCAAGTCTTCGTTCCTTGAAACATGTCAGGTGCCATGAAACGATACCCTCTTGACAGCTCGAGCAATCAGCCCGGTCTAGTCTGATTCCAGAATTCGATCCATGACGAGACTCGGTATGA
Source organism: Colletotrichum coccodes (assembly GCA_020466075.1). Taxonomy (NCBI): domain Eukaryota; kingdom Fungi; phylum Ascomycota; class Sordariomycetes; order Glomerellales; family Glomerellaceae; genus Colletotrichum; species Colletotrichum coccodes. Next base: position 13,613 of record JAIMZG010000510.1, read on the forward strand.
TCAGTTAAACCTGGCAATTTGTATCCAGGTTGACGAGCCTGTCGTCGGCGGTCCTGGGAGTTCCTCTCATCTTCATTGTTGCATCTGCAATCGCCTTTCATATAGCGTGGCAGTGACAGCTCAATATCCCGCTGTGCCTGCGGCTTTGACAGAAACTGTCGGTCTTAGTTACGCTCTTAGTCAAGCATCAGTCCATTCTTGTCAGTCACTCCGCCTCCTCAAGGGGTCCAATCGCGAGTTAGGTCCATCGATGCCAACCGTCCGAGTGATCTGCCCCCTCCTTGCACGGACAACCCAAGGACGAGCAACTACATAATCATGGGTCATCCCTCGTGTTTCACGAAAGGGTATATACCAGAAGCAGGAGACCTTCGAGACGTCAAACGCCGCAAGAGGCAAAGAAAAAGCTGCAATTACACGGACTTCGCGGTTGATATCCGCTGACACGAGAGTCCTTACTACAAAACTGTCTCGCGCTCCTGTTCCTCTCCCTGTCAGCCCCCTCGTCTTTCATATGCTACTCCTGCTGCATCCCAGTCTGTCTTCGTCCAAAATGGTCGCGAAATTCCAGTTACGAAAGTACTCTCCGCCGACCTATCGGGTGCTCGCGCTGCTTGTCGTTTTCGTCCTGCTGTCGCTCCTGTTACTACGGGACGAGCAGGTACAATTGGAAAACGACGATATTCCTGTCTTTGAGCCCACCAAGAGCAGCTATGACTGGTCTACACACCCCCAAAAGCATCCCGTCCCGCTGGACGAGATGGCACGGCTCCCCAATGGAGAACCCCTCGAACTTCCCAAAATCCAGTTCGAGTTCGCCGCAGACCGGTCGGACAGTCTCAAGAGGAGGGATATCGGCCTCATGAGCTCCCGCCGTCATGAGGTGCGCAATGCCTTCAAAAAGAGCTGGCAGTCATATGCCCGGCACGCCTGGGGATATGACGAGCTGCAACCCCTGTCGCTGAGGGGTAGAAACCGGTATAACGGCTGGGGCGTTACCCTCGTTGACTCGCTCGACACGCTCTGGCTGATGGGCATGTACGATGACTTTAAAAAAGCCGTTCAGTACGTCGGCACGATTGATTGGAACAACGCGACGGAAGCGAGGTGCAACATCTTCGAGACGAATATCCGGTATTTGGGAGGGCTTCTGTCCGCGTATGATCTTAGCAACGAGCAAGTGCTCCTCGACAAGGCCATTGAGCTCGCCAACATGCTCTATGCCGCCTTCGACACGCCAAACCGCTTTCCGCCCTATACCTTCAGTTTTGCAGAGCTCAAGGCGGGAAGGATCCTGCCAGACCCCTACCAAAGCGCTGCTGCCATTGGCAGCATGTCCTTGGAGTTCACGAGACTTGCACAGTTGACTGGAGACTTCAAGTTTTACGACGCCATCGAGCGCATCAAGCAGGCCTTTGACCAAATTCAAGACGAGACGATGCTACCGGGCATGTGGCCGAACTTCATCAACGTCCGCGACGGCTTCCAGACGACCAACAACGTCTTCAAGCTGGGCGGAGATGGCGACTCGCTTTATGAATACCTCCCGAAGATGCACGTGCTGCTCGGTGGACTTGACACCTCCTACGAGAAGATGTACAGGGGCGCTGTAAAGGCAGCCAAGGCTCACCTCCTGTACCGACCAATGACGCCGCGAAAGGACGACATCCTGTTGCTCGGCACGGCCATCGTCAACGAGAAGCTCAAAAAGATCGACCAAATCTCGGAGCTGGAGCACCTGTCCTGTTTCGCCGGCGGCATGTTCGCCATGGCCGGCAAGATCTTCAACATCCCTGACGATGTCGAGGTTGGCGACAAGCTTGCGCGCGGGTGCGCCTGGGCGTATAAGTCCTTCAAGAGCGGGCTCATGCCAGAGAAGGCCCAGGTGGTCAAGTGCGATACCGTGGACGTTTGTGAGTGGGACGAGCAGAAGTGGGTTGCGCAAAGCAGCCAACACGCGCCCCGCGGGTTCTGGCGCGTTGACGATGCTCGCTACAACCTGCGGCCCGAGGGTATCGAGAGTCTCTTCATTCTCTACCGGATCACTGGAAAAGAGGACCTGCTAGATAAGGCGTGGGACATGTTTCAGGCCGTCCAGAGGGCGACGCAGACAGACGACGCTCACGCTGTGATTGTCGACGTCACGTACAGCCAATCGCGACAAGAGGATACCATGGAGAGCTTCTTCTTTGCGGAGACGTTGAAGTACTTTTATTTGATTTTTTCCGACCCGGAGTTGATCAGCCTGGACGAATGGGTGTTCAACACGGAAGCCCACCCTTTCAAACGGCCTACAGCATCCTGAAAGACGAGGCAATTTCGAGGCTTCCTACGATTAGACCCGAAAACTTAGTAATGATAATAGGCGACCCTTGAATCGGTGAAGTCATCGAAGACACGTCGCCGGAACACGGGAACTCACTCCATATCTACCAGATGACACAGCCATCTACAAGCCTTCGATGCCCATAGTCCACACACGGCAAGCATTCTCCATTGTTCAGGAGTACAGGAGTTCCGTTTTCTTGACAGCTGGGAAAACATCTTTACAGATTCGGCCTAGCATGGCTCTATCGGACCATCCGACCGAACGTCGCCTGGTTACTCATGAACAGGAAGAGGTTGGTACGCCACGGAGCGGTTTGCCACTTCTGTTCTGGGCTTTCGGGCTAAGAACCGAGGTGGACGAGTGGGTTAAAATTACTTGAATTTGCAGTCAAGAATTCATACCTGTCTATATACATATTAGTTGGAATGGCAGAATCGAAGCTTTCCTGCGCGACAAACTCAGCCTTGACTGAAGGAAGTCAGTCTTTCACAGCAGAGAATCAATTCTTTAGAAACTCACTGCGAAATCACGCTCTATTTCGAATTATCCTACTTGATCGTTTATGAACCTGAGACCTTGATTTCGAATGTAAGCGGACTGGGAGACTTATCTAGCCATCCATCCCAATGATTCAACTTCCATCCAAAGGGTATTCAGTGACTATGAACTTCGGAACTGCGCGACTGGCTCTGGGTCTACGCATCCTGC
>JAIMZG010000511.1:0-26449 GCA_020466075.1 Colletotrichum coccodes
CGAGCAGGGTCTGGAGAAGGGCGAACATGATGGCTATTTTTTGAGGGGTGGAATGTTTGGCGCTGGCGGTGAGACCTGAGCAAGGTAGGATAAGGAAGGATTCGGGACACGTAGGTGGCAAACTCTGGAGCTGAATGCGCGGTGGTTGCAGAATCAAGCAAAGAGTTGCAGTAGTGTTGTGTTGGGGAGCGGATACACGCAGCAGATGCGGTGTGACGGCGCCGAAGAACTGCAGGGCAGGGCTACGAGAACAAGAAAAAGAGGGAGGGCGTCGAGGGCGTCGGAGGGCTTGGGGGCTGGGAATCGGTGCCGCCGACGGATACAACGGCCGGGGGGGGACGTTGGAGCTGAAAGCTTAGCCTGAGATGAGTCGATGTGGGGTGAGTTCGGTGCTGGTTCAGTGTCCGTCACAATGCGATTAATTGCGAATATGCCGCGAGTGCTACCAAGTAGAGTCGACACGTTTTGTGCCGCGAAAGGGGGAGGGGAGGGTCGTCAAAGAAGGTTGCAGCCGATGTCTAGTTGAAAAATGGCACAATCAAGACAAAGACGGATTGCATTGTGTTTTGGGAGGGGTGGCAAGCATGGAAAGAAAGGTGGGAAACGCTTCAAAATTAAACAAAATTAAACATGTCTCCACACCATGTCTTATCGAGCTCCACGTGTCCTTATCGTCGGCACCAAATTGGGTGGCGCCGGCTCCTCGGCTGGCAGGGCCTGGCGAGCCGGCCTCTGTCGCTGTGGACTGGCAGGCTGGGTGTGTCCACTGGCGCTGTGCCGCTGGTCCACCGTCTGGTTCGAGTCCAGCCCGGTCGAGGTCCTTTCGATCGGGGCCAGGAACCCACCACGCTGCAGCGGCGCATCAGCAGGCCCTCCTCACCTCACCTTGGCGAAGAAACAAATTTGCTGCAAAATTAGATTGCCGTCTTCTTCATGCAGTTTCCGGATCTTTGGGAAACGTGGCTTGTACTCCGGATTACCCGAGATTAGCCATTGGTGTTGCGCCGGGCGTGCGCGTGGGCGTGAGTGCTGGATGCGCGGGGTAACTGACCACCCACCCGCCGGCCAGAGACTGGCACGATCTCAGATGTGGGGCCCCGGAACGCCGGAGCCCGGCATTCGCACGACCCTCTCCGTTCCGGTCCCCTTGGGGTCGCACCGTGTCTGCCTAGAGTCAGAGGCAGAGTAATGTTCGCAAATGTACTACACTCTGACTTTCCCGTCCCATTGAACCTCTACTTGACATTCTTTTTCCAATCCGAGGGACCCTCCGCTGCAGAGACTCCCAACTCCAATGACGACATCCTGTCACCAATCGAGCTTCAACTTTGTCCATTGCCCCGCTGGTACGATTGCTGCGTCAACATCAAGTTCCGATGACACGCCTGAATCTTCCCGTCGCATCCTTTTCCACAGTACTCTCCCATTTTTCCACGCGGAAAAACGTCGTATCACTCGGCCGCACACAAACCAACAAACTTGAATAGGAAGGATGCTGTGGCTTATCGGCCACCCCAAACAAACCATAGCTTGAAGGAGCGATGCACGTTCCGATGGAGTTCGCCGATCTACGGGATCTCGGGGACAGACTACAAGGCAATCGGTACCTCCATAACTATGCCGATATAATTATTATGTCGCAAAGCAGAATATCAGTTCGGTATTGCGCGCTTTTCGATGTTGCATCTGGGGTCCCTCGAACAGCAGCTCAGCGGGTCTGCGAATACGCCACCCTATGCTTTTCTAGATTCATAGTCACCTACTACTTTTGAATTTTCCGGTCTAAAGGCCTCTGAAGATCAATTCCTTGCTTTGGACGGGCCGCTGCAGCTCCAATCCGCGATGGCGCAGGGCTGCAGGAGTTTGGGCGCTTAACGCTGGCGCAACCGGTGCAATCCAGCGAATCAGCTTACAGCGTTTCATCTTGCTGCAGTTAACCGCCCAGCCACCCGGCATTAACAAACCCCCCCGAGTCGCCCTACGAAGCCCAGCACTTGCAGTTGAAAAGGGTAGTCGGACGTTCCTTGTTTTGTTGTATTCGCTTTTCACAAATGACTGCGCCCACGAGCGCCGCAATCCGAGAACATGGCCTTCTCCAACAACAGCCCCTCGCGGGAGCTTCTTCCGGGAAACAAACGTCAATGGATGCATACGATACCTCGAAAACCTATCGCACACACAAGAGTCATTTATAGCCCGGTGAAAAGTCCCCAGCAAGAGATATACTCACAGTCTGGCGAGGCCCAGGGCTGGCAAGAACCAAGACAATATGGGCTCGAGTTCGACAACGACCTCAATGATATCAATGCTTTCACGAGCACGAGGGCCGAAACGCACAAAACAAACGACACTGGATCCGATGGCTTGTTGAAAAGCGCAGTTACCGTCAGCGTCGAGAGCGAAAGCGGCGACAAGTCGCTCGGCGATAGGATAGCCTCATGGCGACCCGAATGGCTTCGTCCCGCCGTGCTTGGCTTGTTTGCCTTCTTCTTTCTCTTCTTCACGGCTGCCCTCGCCGTCATGCTGTACCGTTCTTGGAAGGACGGCGGACTGTTCCAGACTGATCAGAGCCTGGTGCAAGTTTATCTGTGGCGGTTTGGCCCGACTGCCAGTAAGTCATGCTCAACGCCTAGAGGATGAACTCCATCCGAGCCTGAACTATGTGCTGACTTCGTTCTTGTCAGTTATCACCATGCTGTCAATACTCTGGACAAGGGTCGAACTACAAGCCATGATGTACATGCCGTGGTTTGCTCTGCGCCGGCGTCAGCTGGATAGCAAGAGCGGGCTGTCACTCGACTATCTTTCAATGATCACCCCGGTTGTTCTCGTCCGTTCTATCCGAGAGAGACACTACATGGTTTCGCTAGTGGCGGTTGTCTCAATCCTCCTGAAGGTTCAGATTGTGCTAGCCCCTGGCTTATTCAGCTTTGGGACGATAAACATCCCAGCAGATGTCAACGTCCGCCTTCATGATTCTTTTGCATTGGCCATCGACAACGAAGTTGAGGTCCAGCAAGAGACAAGCGCGTATTACATGAGCAGGGCACTCCGGGATTTTGACATGCTCTACCCATTCGGGGTAACCGAGGATGTTGCCTATCAAACGTTTGGGGCAATGGACGACAATCCTCGAGGGACCATCCTTGAGCCAGTGACCGCCGTCGTGGATGGCTTCTTTTCGGACCTCCGCTGTTTGCAATTGGCTGGTTACTCCATTGCCGATCAGCGTCGAGGAACAGGACAAACGGAACCAGGCCTCGATATCACCGTCGACCTCCATTTCCAAGGTTGCGAAGAACCCATCCGCATCCTAAACCATGGGGTCGATTGGCCTACTTCCAGAAGGGGCAATGCTACATACTGGCTCCTCGAAGCCAACCAGACCCGCCCCTGTCCCGGCCTGGCACAGGATGTCCCGCCGTTCTTGTATTACAGCGGACTTTTCCTCCCCACGATGTCAAACTCTTCCGTTCTCCGATTTGAAAGCGCTGGGGCTGTTCTCTGTGAGCCGCTTACATGGGTGTCCAAAGTCCAGGTGACCGACGACGGAGTTGCCCCGAAGATCACGTTGCTGCCCAACCAGACAAAACAACTGGTAACAACCAATATGTGGACCTTGATTGACAGATCCATACCCATACAGCATGGTCGATGGGTGGTCAGAGGAAGCTCGTTTGCGAGTGGGCCAGTTCAAGCTGCCAGTCTCTTTAGAGGGGAACATTTCAACAGGGAAGACCCGGGTCTCTATTCCAATGAGCCTCTGTATTATTCAGTCATGAATCTTACCCGTTTCCTCGGCCCGTTTTTGGGTCATTACCGACTTCGAACAGCCGACGACGCCTCAGTGACCGGTTCGAGGTTGCGCAACATCGGCCGCCTCATGGTCAACCAGTGGACCTGTCTATCGATGATCGCTATGTTCTTCCTCGCCGCTTGTATAACGAGCATAACACTGTTCCGGTACAAGCGTCACACATCAGTTTGGTATCGAAATCCTGCGACGCCCCTAGGAAATCTGATCTTCCTCAGGGATCACTCCGATTTCACGAATGGGATTTCCCACTCGACAGCCGACAAGGGCAGTTGGGAACGCTGCAGCTTCACTCCCTTGGTTCTGAGAACGTGGGCACGGATGTCCTTTGGCTTATACGCCCTCCTCCTCACGACCGGCCTAATTCTAACGCTCCGTCTTTCCAACTCTTCTGACGGGCTCGCCACCATCGATAACGAAGGATACTTACACCTCGTGTGGACTTCCTTTCCGGCATTGGTAGCTCTTGGAGTGTCTCTCTACATCAGCTCGTGCGACTGGGCCTACAGGGATCTTGGAAATCTCTACTTTCTCTCGAGGAAGTCTTGTAGCACGTGGGACCTCGACAGTTCTCTCTTAGACATGATGGGTGTGCGCGCCTTGTACTACTCTATCCGCCAGCGGTTATGGTCTGTCACATGCTCGCAAACTCTGGCGTTGATTTGCGGTGTCCTGACGTCTCTTGTCTCTGTCCTATTTACCGTGGAAGTGATACCGGAGTACACCAGAGTTCAATTTCAACAACAAACCACCTTCAACATACGAGAAAACATCCTTTACGAGACAGAATACGGCGTCAAACAAGCAAAGATAGCCGGCCTTCTACTTCGCCGGGGAGAGGCCAACCTGACGTACCCAAAAACACGTTCGACGACCTCGTGTTCCCGTCGTTTCACAGCACACAAAGCCTCGATACATCTCGAAACATATCGGTCACAATCAACACACCGGCGCTAAGAGTTGAGCCGAGTTGTTTCGAGGTTCCCGGAGATGCTTACCGCCTTACGTTCAGAAACTACACGGAAAGCGGCAAGTCCTGGTTTTACTCGAGCTTCCATGAGACTGCACCGTGTCCAAGCGGCCCAAACGTGATGAATTATACTCGGGAGATTCCCCTGGGCCAAGCAAACTTGTTCGGTCGATCTTACGCCGCCGATACAGTCAACAGTATAATTGATCCAGAAAATGTGAGCCGCGACTGCAAACTTAACGATACCAATATTAAGAATTATACGACGACAAGATATGAGACGTATGTCTGGGGAGAGTTCTCTGTGCAGAGAAATGACTTTGACTGGCTTTCCGTCTGGAGGTGCAACTACACCTGGGCTGAACTGGACACGGAAGTCGACATGATCGCTTCTGACGACGGACTGATCATTGACCCGGAGAATCCTCCACGACCGGATTTGTCGAGCACGAGGCCCTTGAACCGGCCGCTCGACGTACCTCCACCTAAAGCCAGTTTCGGGAACAAAAATGTCGCCGACTTGTTTCCGGAAATCACATCCGACAATTTGCAAGCTGTGGGCGTAACATCTTACTTCAAGCCTCTGATCGAACCCTACGGGCCGTTACCGTTGGAAGTTTTCGGGGACCCCAACCGAGTGGGAGAGATCCTTCAGCATCTGCACCACAACTACGCCTTTACCGCAGCCCAGCTCGCCAACACTGAGAACCGCAAGGCGGTGGGCGATGTTCTGGGCACAACGAGCGGTGCGTTGCTCTTGAACGCAACTCTCGTAGACAAAGGCCGGCGACGACTCGTGCAAGACCCGAACGTGACCTACATCTTGGTCGGGGTATTGAGCGCAGTAATTGCCGTCAACATCTGGGCGCTGGTATCGGCCGTGCTCCGACGGCGCGGTAGCGAGAGCTGGCTGCTGGATATGGACGTCAGGGGCCTTGCGCCAGATGGCTGGCGTAGCATCGCGTCCATGGCCGGCTTGTTACGTGAATCCAACGCATCAGATCACCTGCCTCCGAATACCGAGTTGCTGTCGAGGGAGGAGCTCCATGGGCAAATGTCTGATGTCAGCTTCCGCCTGGGATGGTTCCGCAGAGAATGGGATCAGACGAGACATTTCACCATTGGTGTGATGGAAGATGGGGGGCTTAACTACATGGGAGTGAGAAGGATAGTGAAGAGGGGTAAGCCGGATTTGTTGAGCCAAGAGAGGGAAAGTGAGTGGGATTAGGATGTAAAGATATCCATGAGTGAAATTCCGCAGGGACCAAACAGTGTACAGAGCGTTCATTAGACTATATACCCTTCCTTCGACTTTATGTAATTGACGCAGCATGGTTATTGTTCAAAAATAGAATACGGCAGACTCGCAGCCACCGCAAAGTTGGGCATGTCCACAGCTTCCGCAATCTTCAAATCTGCTGCCACACTGCACAACATGTACGCCTCCTCTCTCTCCAACCCCCTCGTCGCAACAAGATACGCAATCAGCGCCTTCAGCGCCTTTCTGCTTGCCTCCAGCAGATCCGGGTCGATCCCCAACACCGCGTACACCGCCGGATCGCTCTGGGCGCCACCATGCACCGACCCTCGCGTATCGTAGTGCGGGCTCGTGACGTACGGCATGTCTTTGCGGATGTTGAACGCAGCGTGGCCTTCATTGGCGTCTCGATGGCCGTCCCGCAGACCTCCCCGTCGCCCTGGGCTGCGTGGCCGTCGCCGCACGAGAACAGGGCCCCCGGCACGCGCACGGGGAGGTAGAGTCTCGTCCCCTGGGTGATGTGCCGGCAGTCGATGTTGCCGCCGGTCTCGAGGGGAGGGATGGTGGAGAACTCGCCCTCCTCTGCCGGGGCAATGCCCGCGACCCCAAGAAAGGGGCGAAGGGGGACCCTGATGCCGGGTGCGAAGTCGACATGCGTCGCGTCGGGGGACCAGGTGTAGTGCTTCAGGACGTGTCGGGGGAACTCGTCGGCGAGGAGGCCGAAGCCTGGGATTATGCCGGTGAAGCCCCAGCCCGAAGTGGTGAAGGAGAGGAACTCGACCTCGAGGACGTCGCCGGGCTCGGAGCCGGATATCGCGACGGGACCGAAGATCGGGTCAAAGGTCGAGAGGTCCAGGGCGGCGAAGTCTGTTGTTGTGAATTTGGGAGTGACCTGGCCGCCGGAGGAGTCTTGGAGGTCAAAGGTGACGGTGTCGCCCGGGGATACGGTGATCAGGGGCGGGGTGGCGCGGGACCATTTCAGGCGCGGGTGCGTCGAGGGGATATGGAAATTGCCGTGGGCCATTTTGACGGTTCTGGAGTGGATGGATGAGATTATGAGCTAACTTGGCTAGTCGAGATGAGCCGGTGTGATTTTATGAGTGTTGATGGCTCGGCGATTTCAAGGTGAATCCTGGAAAATGAGGCGGCTTGGTCTCCGGGATGGCGACGGAGTTGAAGTCGCTTATCGGCCGTCGAATGCGGGGTTGAATCGTGACGTATATCGGCGCGACGGAGCGGGTCCGATGCACCGTGTCGTGCTGACCTTCCGGAATTAGCCAGCCCTGGGTGTCCGATGGAGTTGGTAATGTTCATGACTTGGGATTTTACTAAGCATCTCGGATTGCGTTGTCGAGCCACGTTGGATTAAATTCGCAACCACTATTTTCCGGGTCCTCCGGGGGTGAGTGTATGATGATAGTCAAACGGGAGGCTTCGTTGCGTAGTGGATAAAGACTCGTGTTTATCTTTTGCCGTGTCAAGCTATGGCTTGACAGAGAATTACACGTTATCATGTTCTCGGCAGTAGCCGGGGACGGGCTCGGGTGTTCGACTGTATCCCTTTCATAATCAAGATAGGTAGATGATGTGGGATTAACCGGCAGGATCGTATAGAGTGACACGTTAAACAACGGCTCGTACAGCGGCCGGTTGTGACTACAGCGTGCCGGCAAAAGTGACGCGCCGCCTCGAAGTTGAGCCAGTCACTGTTGGTGGAAATAGGCATGGATTGTGTCGTGGGAACCATAGTGAAATTGTTGGAGTATTGCCTCTAGAAGTCCCCGTGAATACTATGTTTCTGGTTGGTTGCATCTACTAGGTCTCGTGGGCCTGTTTGACCTTCATTTCCACAGGACTTCTCATGCTCAATCCCACCAACCCCTATAGCCATACTCTTACAACGACTCAAAGGCTAGACACTCTACTTACCCACCTCGCTTATCAAGGGTTCTGGACCTGAGCTCATAGAACCCTCCAACAAGCTGAACTCAGGCAGTGCTTTATTTTGTTACTAGACCCTGGTGTTGATGGGACGCTTGAAATAAATGTTTAGTTAATAGACCACGGCTGGAGCAAGCTGTTCAACATAACCTCGAAAAAGGTAAGTAGACCAGCGGCGTGGAATTCAATGGATTTCATTTACTAGTAGTGATCCCTTCCCCTGATCAGAAGAGGGAAGGGGCCTCAGATGTTTGAAGCAGTGTATATGCACCTGAGTTAGATAGGTAGATCAGAAGTACACACTCGAAGCGATTGTCACCCTGATCAGGCATGGCTTTCGCCATTCTATTCCTCTTTATCCGTTAGCGACATGCTGTGGTTGACGGACGTTGACGCCATGCTCGTCTCTCTGCATTGTAGATGTTTATGTCATGTAGCTTTTAGAATAACCAGATGTCGATCATGCAGTACGTTATTTTTATATATATATTTGAAAATTTCTGATTGCATTAATGACAAAACAAAACTATTACAAATAGATCTATGTAATACACAACAGTCTCATTGGTTCCTCCCATGCTGCTTGTACAGAGAGAACAGATCAATTCTGTCATTGTGAGCTAGAATGATGCATAATGACTCATCAGGCATTATGATACATAATTAACAATCAGATAAGTTTTAAGAGATCCAGAACGTCCCGTAGTTGGAGAGCATAACAAACCGGAGTAAACCAAGAGAGAAAAAAGGAAGGTGGGATGGGTGGACTGTTTCCAGCCTGTGCACGGCTTCTACATGCGTCCATGGGGGGTTTCAGAGGTCTTCTGTCCGAAGAGTAGTCAACCTTGCTTGCGCGAATGATTCAATGTGAGCCATATTTGTGTGGTGGAGGGTTTCAGGGAGGCATGCACTGAGGAGTAACCGAGTAAGAACCCCTGCATTATGATATAACGGACACACATGTAGCAGTGGGAAGGTCCTGATCACTCTGGCATACGATTGACTGATTAATTCTTTTTGATTTGTACGTGGTTCCATGTGCTCCATCGATTGTCTTTCGTACTCGTCATAGCACGCATGTGTAGTTCGAAATAGCTGTCAGCTTGGCTTTGATCAAAGACGTCTCGGGCGCTTTTGTTGAAATTTGTATTATATGAGACCGTAACGGATGCATATCATGTCGGCCGACGTCCGCTAGTGAGGCCTTCCCTACCCCGAAAAGCAAAGTGGCATCGACAGTGTACAGTCGGAGACAGCATGGGGATTCTGTCTGGCCGGATTCCCTGTCCTTGGAGTGCGTGACCGACGGAACTACCTACTAGTCCACCACCTCACTGCCGTATCAACCGAGCCCCCCTACTCCCACGTCCAGACAGTCTAGTCTGGTATCGTACCATTCCTGTTCCTCGGATCCCCAGCGGGCAAAGCCTCCTCCCTCCCTTTTGCTTTTCTCTTCTCAAAGCCTATATCTTGTACACCTCCACCGCAGTTTCATCGTCAGCTACGCTCACTATCCTTTGGGCTTTCGAGTGTCGCCGTCCCACTCTCAACATCCTTCTCGGCGGGTACATCCCTGGCTCATGTCAAACCCCTTGCCCTGTTTCGTAGCCTATTCTACCGTTGCGCCGATTTAGCCTACTCCACCTCGGACCGAAAGAGATATCTCAGAGATAGCTTCGGAATTGACGGCCTCTGCGAGTCACTTGATTCGTTCGGCTCTTGACCCCACCAGCAGCTATATCTCTTTCACAATAATAATCCACCTGTCTCGCTCGGCTGCTCCCTCGGCTGCAGAGACTCTCATTCTAGTGTGTTAATCTGCCCTTACTGCCCTGCCCTGTCAGTCAAATCCGGCTGTTTATTTTATCGTCCAGACACAAAGATCAAGAGCGTCCATCCGACTACAGCTCAGCTCAGTTCAGCTCAACATACCGCTGTACAACATCACGAATTGAAGCGAGCTAACATAGCACTACACGGCTCCGTATCGTCGTTGCCATCGCAAAGAAATGGATACATATTTTCCTTCGGGTCTCCGTCGAGCTGTATGTCCACATTCCGTTTATCTTGCATCAAGCGCCCGTCTCTTTCTCTTTTCTTCCCAATCAATTTTTGTTGATACACAACTGTCTGTCGAAACATCGCTTACTCTTCTCTCGTCATCTAGTGTGAGCCATGCCGCAACCGTAAAGTTTGTTGTCCCGTTCCAACCCTCATGTGCCGCCCCTAGGCAAAGAAGACTACTTTCTCTAGCCACTGCAGACGGGCAGTTGTCGACTCTCATACCTACGCCTATAACCCCGTTAATCCTCGCAGTCCATTACACGTCGGCTTCTTTGACAGATCGATGTGCGAGACTGGCTAACAACCGGCCTGACCGTGGCCTTGTATCGCAGATCCGGTGTGACAGGAACTTGCCATGCTTCAACTGCCGTATAACGCAGCGTCATTGTAGTTCAAGTGATGCCCGTCAAAAGCCAAAGGAACAGAAGAATCGGGTGCTCATCTCTCTTCAATAGTACGCCGCCATAGTTTAACCTCTTTTATTGTTTCATTCTGGCCTGCTTTCTTTATCGAGAGAAACTAACATGAAGTTCTTTACTTATTTCTAGTGAGAAAAAGATCGACCAGATCGAGATCCGGCTCTCTCGCATTGAGGATTTGTTGCGGAATCTGAATAACAAACCACTGTCCGCAAGCGAGCCTTCTCAGGCCGTAAAGAGCCAAGCACATGACCCCTTCAGCCTCTTTGGAGATGTCTCTGTTCTCATCCACGACGGCGCAACTTTAGATTCATCGTTCGAGGGAGACCCTTCACTGAACGCTTATACCATGTTCGCCAGCGAGTTCATAGAAGGCTTTGTTCAGCGGACTTTGCCCCAAGACGTCCCCCCAAATATGCACGCTGCGCTTTCTTCCCTACGTCAAATGGTTTCTTTACAGAACAAAGTCTCCTCGAATCGGGATATTAGATTCTGTACCCAACAGTCTCTCCCAGCAGAAGGATTATCAGCGCTGCCAATGCCGCCAATGAACGCCGTTGTAGCTTTGCTCAAGAACATGAAATGTTGGTCGCTCTACACCGCTGGATACAGGAAAGCGCTCACTGACAAAACATTCAGCTTGCCCCCCTGGAATATTTTCCACTGTGTTCTCCTTTTTAAATTTTGATCGTCTAGCTGAGCTTTGCCGGGAAACATATTTCTGCACTGAAAGCCCTACCAGTACCAACTTCATCATCGTCAATTGTGCGCTCTTTCATCTTTTCATGGAGCAAGCGTACCTGGTCTCTGATGCATCTGCGCGGAAAGAGTTTGAAAACTACCAGTACATGTGCCGAACCAATTTGGAGACGGCCTTGGCTTACTTGCCGCTCATGCTGCCTGCCAAGGTAGAGAGTATAGAGGCATTACTCACGGCGGTAGGTCATCAGGATGTTCGGCTTTTATACCTACACCATCACTTGTCTCCTGAATAATTCTAACGAACGAAGTAGGCCTTGTACTCAGTCAGCGTCTCGAAGATGTCCCTTTCGTGGCTTTTTACGTCCACCGCTGCTAAGCTGTGTCAAACTCTGGGCTATCACTGCGTATCACAGAGTAGTAGTGAAAACTCTGACTTGAGAGACATCAAATCGCTCCTAGTCTGGAACATCCATCTCTTAGATAAGGTCTTATCGTTGAGAATGGGGAGGACCTCTGTCACCCAAGACTGGGACATTACCTTGCCGAGGAGCGTCGACAACACCTTTGTTGCAGATCCATGGGGGTCGATCATGACTTTGTGGATACAACAATCGGAAATCCAACAACGCGTCTATGAACAATTGTTTGCCTGCTCTTCCCGACATGTAACTTTTAGATCTGTGCTAATGCTTAGTTAGATATAGCCCGTTGGCACTGAATTCTTCTGAAGAACAGCGCATCGAAACTGTACGTTTTCTGGAAACTGAACAGAAAACCTTGATGGCTGCCGCCTCATATGTATGGGAGCATGGTCTACCTGGCCACGAAGCCTTGCACAAATCGTCTATCCTACACTTACACCTCCGAAGTAGCGAAATAAGTTTTCTATCAACGCTCACCTTGATCCACCAAGCAATACCAGCCCCGAAAGGATCGCCGGCCCAGTTTCCACAGCAATGCATCGATACAGCTCGGTTCGCTATGCAGTCATACCTAGAATGTATGCAGAGTGTTACCAAGGAGACCCAGCATCTCAAGGCTGCTTATGTTCATTGGTAGGGGAGTAACTAGTTGAACAGTCTTTGCAGTATACACGTTCTAATCGTTTAACGCACTAGGGCTATTCTGATGACTCCGTTCACGCCCTTCTTTGTTCTCTTCCATTACGTCATTGACACTTCGAGCGCCGAGGATCTTAGGCGACTAAGCGATTTCGTTGCATCCCTCCTACCAGCATCCTCGTTGTCAGAGGCCGTAGAACAACTACACCAGCTCTGCCAGATGCTGTACAACGTCGCTGTTTTGTACGTGGAGACTAAATCGCAGCAGCCAGAAGATCGGGCGCCTCTCAGCGATCAATCTGACGTTTAGCTGAGTAGACTGGGGCCCTCACCAGCTGGGTACCCTTCTTAGGGTTCTGAATCTGGTGACACAGCCCCGCCTGCCGTGCAAATTGCTCAACTAACAAAATGGTTTTCAGCCAGCCAGTACGTGATGGGATTACTGGAAGAGAGCTTTTCGCAGTTCGGTTGTACTGAGGTCTAAAATCGCGGCCCAGATGGGATATAGCTCACGCGGAAGAAGTTCGAACGATGGGACAGGTTCAGTTTGGCTATAAAAAAGCAGACGTAAAACGCCCGAAAGGAGGACACATACAAGAGACCTTTGTAGGCTGTTGGCCTGAGACGACGAAAGAAAAGTCTCGCAAATTGGCAGCCTTGCACTTGTGCAGTTTGGCAAGAAAATAATGCGAACAACCTACGCCCCATGTAAAATCAACTTGAGTATGGGGTAAGATCCCACGACAAGGGCCAGTTTGGTGGTCCTGACGCTTTTGGTCGTGGCTGCTTTGAGTAGCGTTATTAGTCTGTATCGCAGGTCGCAAAGCTTCTGTTTTCATCATTCGCGCCACTCTCAATGTCGCCACACCCGTTGCTGTGTGATGGCAAGGAAACCCGCTGCGACAGACCAGCTGGCCTTTTGGTTTCGGGCATCCGGGCCATCGGGTTTTGCTTCAACGGGAGTCAAGGCCGATTACCAACCCGCCTTATTCTGAAACCACCTTGATAAGGTTTTCAGTAACATCAACCAGCAGTTCAAGGACCTAAGTAAGATCACAGATTGCATAAGTTGTAATCTTCCATCACGCATTGCCCAACTGGCTGTATCTGATTGAAAGATTAGCTGTAATTGTGTAAGCATCAGAGCCATTCTCAAGTATTGCCTTGGACACTGGAACAGAGTTAAATTGGGCTGCTTAGCAGTCTTATAAAAGGCATGTGGCGTACATGCATAAATAGCTACCTTCTCTTGGCCAGAAAAGAGTGGAAGTACCGAGAGACGGGGGTGGGTGGGCTGAGGAACAGCAGTGATCTTGTGCGGCTTGGCTAGGCGGGCAAATCGAGCCACTGTTACGCCAGGCTTCTCTCCATCTTGGCTTTATCCTCTGATCATGACAGACCTCTCTGACCAGATGAACCCCATGGATCCCCAAGTTGCCTATGTGCCTCGAGGCCATAGATACACGATTGAGCTGATCAGGGGTGTAAGAATCAGTTTGCGTTTCTTTTCTATGCGTCCTTCCAAGCAGCCCTACCTCCTCCCCTATTTGCACTGAAAGTCTGCACCAGGACATACATGACAGCGAGAGAAGCCGGATACGAATGATGGCGACAAGTGGAAGATAAGCCGAACCGAGCTAGTTTACCTGTCATGTGTACATATGCGTCCTGATCAGGTCTTGACGGTGTGTTGAAGCAACGTTAACCACGAAGAGGATGTCAATGAGTCAAGCAATCACTGTCCTGTCTTGGTTCACAGGTCGCTCCTAGCCTTGTATACGTACTAACCGATACCATGAGGTTTGGTAGTGATGCGAACAAGGTGGATTATTGGCTATCCACTCAATTTTACTTTCGTGTGTAGCAATCTACTAAAAATGACTCATCATGGTTCATTATGAGTCCTGTTTCAGCAGGTGATGCCCCGTTCAGGCGGGTATTTGAGGATTAGGATACTCTTAACTGAGCTTAGCACAGTTGAAATTACTCATGATTAAGTTTGCTGGATATAAGAATGTAGCTTTTAATAGCACTAACATGAGCAGCACCCAGAGGCTCTGCTATTCGAGTGCCCTGTATCGTTGGCATCCGCCTACCGCTATAAATGCATCCCTAGTTACTTACAACAATACGTATAGCCTATGGCCTAGTACATACACATCAAAAAAGTTGACGCAATGATGAAAGATCACTTGAATATTCTTAGGCAGACCTCTCTTTTAACGATCAGTATTCTATCCTGCTTTTGCTTTAACATTCCCAATGCTTCATCGCACCCAGCCATCATAAAAGTGTTTGCCGCTGCTTCGAGAGACTCTGCGCCAGATGTCTTTGCCTTGCTGCTGAGGTCGTTGGCGAAAACTCGGACGACAGCAACTTAGACTGCTTAAATTTACGACACCAGAGAAAGCCGCTCGTCTGGCCATTAAGCTTGGGCCGTGCCACAACAGAGATCTAGGCTCTGAGACTCAGCAACACTAAGGCTATGCGAGAATCGTGTTATGCCATGGTGGAAGGTTTGATACTTCTAATTCTCAAGAGGTGCGAAGGCAATATTGCGGTGGCGGTGTGTTTACGAGATGAGTACATGGAAAAACTGAAGGCGGATGAGAATTCCTAGAGTTTGGAAACGTATGTTAGCTGATTAACGAATAGCTTACATATTTTGTTGAGGCATGGGACAAGAGACTAAATTGATTGATACATTCCAAACATATTTTAATCTCTCTCAAATCCCTTTACGTCTGCCGCACGTTGTGTCGCAC
Organism: Colletotrichum coccodes; assembly: GCA_020466075.1. Lineage (NCBI taxonomy): Eukaryota > Fungi > Ascomycota > Sordariomycetes > Glomerellales > Glomerellaceae > Colletotrichum > Colletotrichum coccodes. The sequence goes on from JAIMZG010000511.1 coordinate 14,995, forward strand.
TAACTGCGGAAGCCAAGGCTGTCTGGCAGCCCCCTAAAAGCGCGGCTCTTGGGCTTGAATGTGGCATCTACCGAACTATGCTGGCTTTATTGTCTTTTTTTTCTCCTTGAGAGAACTCTTGGATCATGGGTACTTGATTATGTAAAGTGAAAGATCGTAACCGAACCGCGTGGGCTGAAACTTTCACCTCCTCAGCTTGGAAATGTTGGAGTTCGAGAATACAAGTCGCCTAGTTCATCGAACACCGAACAAGTGTGCTGTTTTCTAGACTGCGGGTAGTAGACAGAAGGGCTGAATATGATTACACCCATGGGTCAAGAAATGTAAGTGAGCCACAGGAATAGCCGTCGGCCAAGCCGACCCGCTTCACTTCTGCTTGCCTATCTAGCAGCCGGCTCACAACAAAGGGGCATAAAGAAGCCGCTGTGTTGTCAAACCCCGACTATCTTAAGCATAGAAAGAAAAATTAACAAATAGCGTATGGCTGAGGACTCTGTGAAATTCGATTCTTTTCACTGAAAACTTAGAGACAGGCTAGAACGGTTCGCCGAGAAACCCAAGGTGGTGGTTATCCCCTTACACCCCAGAAGCCGCAGCACCCCATGTGCTTGAAGAGTTCGCAAGCTTTCGGACCTGGCTACATAACCACTGTTAAGGAGTCAAGTAGAGCTATTCATTCCAATAGAAACATTATCAAACTTATTTCAAAGAGCAAATGTCGCCCGGGCCTCACTGGGCCCTGAGGCTAGCGGTTCCATTTCCGCCAGGGGTTGATGGTTTTATGGATTAGGTCCCCATAATGCGGTTACGAGTCATGAAGCTGCTTGATGATGCCGGCCACAAGCTCCCCCCGAGTGGCCGCTGACTTAAACCACAGGAGATATTTCCAAGCGCACTGAAACATATAAAGGTCACTGAGCATAGGGACGCGTTGAACAAGACTACCTTCTTCTATGAGAACAACACTTGCGAATCATCCTTATCACAATACCTAACATCAGAGACAATATGACAGCTACCGAAATGAGTACAACCACTGCGGACGGCGTGTCTCGTATGAGCCGATCCGGCATTCAAGTCATTGTAGTTGGTGCTGGGATTGGCGGACTCATGACCGCACTCGAGTGCTGGAGAAAAGGACATGACGTGGTCGTTCTTGAGAAAGCCGAGAAACTTTCCGTTGTCGGTATGTTGTAACCTCTCCTCCTCCAACATCACTTGGCCCTGGCGCTTACAGCTCATCACTTATCAGGGGATGTTATTGTAATCGGACCATCTTCTTGGGCGACGTTGCACAACTACCCTAACATGGCGGCTGATTACGAGAAATTGGTACACGACGTCTTGTACAGCTTCCACAACCAACAGGGTGAGCTTTTGCTCGGTCCGAAGGAAGTTGAATGGAACTGGCCTGGAGTGGCGCGGCACGCCAGCTACCCCAGGCGAATTGCTGGCATTGCGACCCGGCAGGATATTGCCGCAATGCTCTACAACCAGGTGCAAAGACTTGGTATCACAGTTGAGTTTGACACACATATCGTTCAGTTCTCGGAGGACAACGAAAATGGCATTGCGACTGCTAAAAGCTCAGACGGCCGGGAATTCACTGGCGATCTTATTGTTGCCGCAGATGGTTTGGGTACCAAGTCACATGCGGTTGTTCTTGGCGAGCAAGTTAAGGCTGTCCCTAGCGGCTATGTTTGTATAAGGGGGTCGTTTCCAACAGCAACTGTCCAAGATGTCCCGTCCATTCAGGCATTGCTTCCAAGAGCTGAGGAGCGACCAAAGCTACTTGTGTATACTGCGTCAGTGTTCACTCCTCTTGACCTTGAAAGCTACTGACACTGAGAACACAGGACTGGAAAACATCTCATTCTCACTCTGACGCATCGGAGAATCTGTGTTGCCCTCACGCTGGAAGTAAGTTCATCGATTGGATATTCCTGCCAAAGCTTACAACTACAAGGACGATGGGACAGCCGAGGAGTCATGGTCTAAGAGTATTCCCGGCCCCGCCATAGCCAATCGGCTGGCTAACGCAGGGGGATGGGCTCCGGCAGTCATTGACTGCTTTAAGAACGCACCCGATGGTTGTCTTCTGTCTTGGAAGCTGTGTTGGCGTGACCCTCAACCCAAATGGACCTCTACTGGGTCGCGAATTATCCAATTGGGTGACAGCGCTCACAGCTTCCTGCCCACATCGGCCAACGGCGGCACGATGGCTGCTGAAGATGCATTGTCGCTGGCGGAATGTCTAAGGATTTCAGGCAAAGCTGATGTTCCTATGGCCACTAAGGTCCATGAGACACTACGGTAAGTCAACACTATATACCGGGAATGTAGCGGGAATCTATTCGACCAAGCAAATCTGACCGCCTTATAGCTATCAACGCGTGTCTCTGGTTCAAAAACAGGGTTTGTTAACAGACGCGAGATGCACCGCGACATGACCACGATAAGCCAAGGGGGGAACAGCCCGATGCTCCAAGGCAAGTGGATCTGGGCGCACAATCCTGAGCTGTACGCAACCAATAACTACGAAGCCGCGAAGGCAGCTATTGAAGCTGGCGCGCATTTCGAAAACTCGAACCTTCCACCAGGACATTTTTGGAACCCATGGACAATGAGCGAGGAGCTGGAAAAGGAGGCTTCTGGTGTCTTTATTCAAGACCTAAAAACAAATGGCGATTGGGGAGTTTCAGCTTAGCTGATCAACCATTTCGCGGAGACCTGCAACTTTCTAAGAGCTTTCCATAATACTCAAGTTATTTTGTGGCCCATGGCCTCTGATTGGTATTGGCAACAACTAACTCTGTCCCTTGACTTTATATTCCTACAAAAATGACCGTAGCGCCGGCGCGGCTAAGGATGCAACAGCCACGGTGTGTTTGGTGAATGGCTGGTCTATTTCATATCAGGACTTTGTGCCTTGAAAAGTTCCTCTTGAGTTAGTGATTTGATAGTGGTCTCTCGGCCAGAGAATGAGTAGAACGAATCTAGCACATATGAGACAGTTGCAGAAAGTGTTTTTTGCGCGAAGTCGACTTTTCTTTCGAACGAAAGGATGCAGCAGTGTTGACGAGTTCCATTAGCTATAGTAGCTGGACTAATGGCGCAGGATCAGCGACCATGAATCCCAATGTGCACAACCCTTTGGCAAGCAACGAAAATCACATCTCTTCATACACAGTTCGCGTTGCCTGCTCCAGGCAACCGAAAACTTAGTCGAAGTAGACTTTCACGCCCAGCCTATTTGGTGCACCTAATCAGTAATATTCAAATCGCCTTGAGAGCTCTCATGAAATCGCATTAATAGAGCCAGACGGCGCACCAATATCACAACACAGCTTGCAGCAGTGGCAATTAGATGGTATATTATTTACTAGGGGATTCTGTGGCGCTAGAAAAGCCTCCCTTTATTGGCTAATTTATGTGAGAGTGAAAAGGGGCCTAGGTTTTTATCACAGTCAGACATCTAATAGTAGTGTTTTCTGCTAATAGGTAGCTAAGTGGGCGGGCTGGGCACGTAGGAGGCCTTACCGACGATGCGGCCATGCTGGAGGAGAGTTTGAACCCCTGACCCAATGACGGGAGCTTCCCATCAACACCTGCCGGCTACGACACGAGAGCTGCAAAGAATTGTTAGCACCAACTCGACCAGAGAAATAAACGACATCAGGCGCAAAGGGAAATGCCGGGACGACTCACGTAAACCACCAACCCTCATGGGTGCCCGTGCCGCCGCGATCGCAGCGGTTGACGGAGGCCCTCATGAGCTCCTCGCACTTGGGAATGGCCAAGAACGAGCCGGACCCGAAGTCGTTGCGCGCGACGAACTCAATCTTGTTGTTGCCAAAGGGCGTATTGTAACAGCCGCGCTTGATCTGGGCGGTCGCGAAGCCGCCGCTGCCGTCAGTGACGGCGTTGCCGTCGCACCACTGGATGACGGAGTTCAGGGCCGCCGGCTTGTTGTCGCCCCAAGTCTTGTGGTCACTGGCAGTGTGGCACGAGACGGGCGTCGCGGGGCTGAAGCCAATGGTTCGCACGCAGACGTACGAGCTGGCCCAGAGGCCGGCGCACGAGGGGCCAACCGACGCGTTCCACTCGGAGATTCGGCTGGCGCGGATGCCGTAGCGCGCGCCGATGCGGGCGCACGTCTCGCCCGCCTGGACAAGGTGGAACGTGTCGCAGTTGCCGACCATGCCGCCCTGCGTGGGCATCGGGGTGGAGATGCCGTTGGCGGGCCTCGTCGTCGTCGGCGGGGCGGCGCCGCTGATCACGCCGACGCAGGCGTGCGTGTTCGCCCAGAGGCTGCTGCAGGTGGAACCCACGGCCGGGTTCCACTTGAAGAAGTCGGCGAGCGAGACGCGGTTGGCGTCGAGGACCGACTGGCAGGATGCGCCCGACGGCACGAAGTAGAACTTGTTACAGTTAGTGACCATCCCGGTCTGGATCGGCTGGGGCGTCGTGATTCCATTGCCGGGCCTAGTGGTAGTGGCCGGGGCGCTCGTCGAGCTCCTGGTCGAGCTCGTCGAGCTCACCCGGGCGGTGCTGGATGAGCTCGGCGGCGTCGGCGGCGCAGGCTCGCCGAACGCGTCGATGCACCAGGAAGTCTCGGGGACCCAGGCAGCGCAGGAGGCCTTGAGTGAGGGGTTCCAACGGAGCCACTCCTCCTCGGTGAGGCCCATGGCTCGAGGCATGTCCCTGCAGGCGAGGCTGTTGTCGTGGTTGTCGTACCACCACTGGCAGTAAACCGACGTGTTCGGGTCGTACCGGTATATGGGCTGAGGCCCCATCAGACGCGCGAAGCTCTCGCCCTTGTCGGCGACCTCTGCTGGGGCAGAGTCGTTGACCTGACGTGGCATCACTGTGCCGTGGGCCACGGCCGCCCACAGCGCAATATTGGCGATGAACCGCATTGTGATGGCAGTTGAGTTGAGCGGACTAGACTCGAAAGTAGACGAGGAGAGACGGGCGACAAACAACCAAGTGAAGACCGTAGGCACGAAATGAGTTGGGAACGGGTGAGTTGTGCCTGTGACAGGGCCATCAACAGCGTCAACACATATTCATGATGACTTTATACATGCCGAGATGTTCTTTGAGCTGCCCAATTAGGATGTCGACGGAAGCTGGCGAGCTGACGCCAAGTCCGAACCGTTAGCCCGTGTCAGCATGCAACTCCTCGGATGCCCTTCGGTTGAGGCTCTCGCCGAGCAGCGACGTCTCATGCCAAGCACTTGTCCTTTCCTCTAGGCCCTAACCTCGAGACTTTGGGTGGATAAAACTTCGCGTTAACAAGGGTTAGTATGCAGAGCGATTTTCCAGCTGTGCCGAAAGGAGAGAGAGTCTTTGCTGACCTGTGGGGCCCCCCTCCTCCACCGCCCTATTCATCTCCGGCCTCCCGATCTCATGCACCAAATGAGATTCAACTCTTGGCCATCTCAGCGGACCTTCCCAGGAAGGCAATGGCAAAACTACCAAGATCAATAGGTTCGTTTTCGAACAGTCCTGTTTCGTGGAAAAACCCCCATTACAAGTTTAAGATCTTACGGGTACATCGCCTCACGGAGCAGTCATCTCGCTAAAGTGTAGTAGTAAACTAGTTGCAGTTAGAGTGTAAGCCTGGAGGCTGATTTCTCATCGTTGGGCCATGTTCTATTCCGCGTATCAAGCTGTAATTCTCACTCATACTGGCTCATTCGAAGCCATACATTTGACCGCAATGCTTACTGCGTAGCAACGTATCCACAGGCCGCTCTTCCGCATGATTGATCGAGTTAGATTGATCAACAGTCTAGTGACCTTCCTTGATACTTCATGTCAGAAACGAGTCGAATGATGCCTTGGCAAGAGGGGGGTCAAATCTTACAGTCCTCCAAGTCCTAGAGTCGAGAAGAACAGGAGTTCAGATCCCTTGGCGGAATCTTCTTCTTATGACTGCCCTTCCCTCGCTGACACACACGGCCGACGGGAGTGACGAGAGACATCTCTTTCCTCCAGAGCTTTCTCATCTCTAGATCGTTCGCAGTTCTTTCTGCCCCAAATCTCTTTGACCCTCGCAAACCCCCCGCCTACAGAGATGGGCCGCTGGCTAAGCCCCGCTGTGATCACAGCTCTGGCCATCGCCTCGCAGGTCCATGTCTCTGATGCTGCCGACTCATCGCAGCTCAAGCCGTGCCCCGTGAGGTGCCAAGACGCGGCGGACCCGTCTAGATGGACGCTGTACAACTCCGTCGAGAGGTTGATGGTCTGCAAGGAGCCGACCATCTTCGAAGTCTCCCTCTCCGCGCCGCTCAGGACCATTTCCGAGATTGTCGCCGTCCGGGCCTGCACCGCCGGAGAAGGGCAGGGCGCGTTTCGCGCCGCGGCCCTCGACTCCGGGCAGCAGCCTGATCTCGGCAGGATCGCGAAGAGGGATGGTGACGAGCGGGAGTGCACCGCTCCCTCCAAGAAGAGCTCCCATCTGCAGTTTGCGAGATGGGGCTCGCGCGACGGTAGCCAGGACGTTCTGTCCGCCGCCCTCGACCTGCTCCGCGAGGTGCAAACGTGGTCCTCCAAGGCCGGCGGCTGCCAGTCCACCATCCTGCTCGGACACCTCAACGGTACATTCGCTGGCTACGTCGGCAACTGGCGTATTGAGGACCAGGGTGCTCTAGAAACATTGGGGGCCGTCATGTCGTCCGATTTCCAAGCCGACGGTGTCTCTGGCCGTACCATCCTGCAGCACTGCGGCGTCAGCCAGGGCACCAACTCGTCCACGAGCGCCCAGAAAGATGGCGGCGGTGTGGCCGCCGGCCTCGTCGTGTCCCGCGACGGCGACTTGGAATTCGTCCACGAGTCGATGCGGCTCTGGAGCGATGCCAAGTGTGTTCAGGGTGCCGGCGGCTCTTACGAGGACCTTTCCGGCTCGATGCTCCCCGTGTACCCGTTCCCTGAGGTGGCGGACGGCGGGCTGCAGGCCCGCCAGTCTTCCGGCACGTGCCGGACCATCCAGGTCCAGGCCGGCGACTCCTGCACGGCGCTGGCGCAGAGGTGCAAGATCTCCGGGGCGGACTACACCAAGTTCAACAGCGCCTCGGGCCACTGCGCGAACCTCAAAGAGGGCCAGCACGTCTGCTGCAGTTCCGGAAAGCTCCCTGATGTGAGGCCAAAGCCCGAGGCCGACGGGTCGTGCCGCGCGTACACAACGCAGAGCGGTGATTACTGCTCCAAAATCGCCATCAGCAACGGACTTACGGTCGACGAGCTCTCTGGCCTCAACAAGAAAACCTGGGGCTGGTCCGGCTGCGAGCCACTCGGGCTTAGGGTCACGCTCTGCCTGAGCGAGGGGACGCCGCCGATGCCGGCCTCCGTCGACAACGCCGAATGCGGCCCTACCAAGCTCGGCAGCAGGCCGCCCCGGGGTGATCAAACAATGGCCGATCTCAACCCGTGCCCGTAAGTTGCTTCTTCCGATCGAAAATTACACCCAAATCACAGCATGCTGAGCCTAGAGTTTAGTCTGAACGTATGTTGCAATATCTGGGGCCAGTGCGGCTTGGTAAGTGTCTGCTCCCGCATGTTCTACCCCGAATCCAATCACACCCGACGTGTGAAGTGACTATTTATGCGACGATGAAGAAATCCTCGAACTGACTGTGTACCTACCTTAGACTAGTGACTTTTGCACCGTCGAAAAGTCCAAGACCGGTGCCCCCGGCACTTCAGGCCACCGGAACGGGTGCGTCCAGAACTGCGACACCCAGATCGTGAACAACAATGTCAAGCCCCAGATCTTCCGCAAGCTTGGCTACTTCGAAGCCTGGAACTTCAACCGCAAGTGCCTGCGCATGGACGTGGAGAAGACGATGCGGCACAAGCAGCAGTACACTGACATCCACTTCGCCTTTGGCGAGATCTCTGAGAGCCTCGACCCCTACATCCCTGATAACCAGAAGGCGCAGTGGAACAGGTTCGTCAAGATGCAGAACCCCCCGGACTCCGTACCGGTCAGGAAGGTACTGGCCTTCGGCGGCTGGACGTTTTCGACGCACCTCAGCACCTACCGGCGGTTTCCCAACGCCGTCAAGCCCGAGAACCGCGCCGCCTTCGCCCGCAAGGTCGTCGACTTCGCCAAGGCTCACAATCTCGACGGCATCGACTTTGACTGGGAGTACCCGGGAGCCCCCGGTAAGTAACCTTGGTATAATGGACTTGCCCCTTCTCGCGTGTGTGGAAGAGCCGACGGGAATTATGGATCTAACTAGACAAAATGCCAGACCTCCCCGGCCTGCCCCCCGGAGGCGCCGACGAGGGCCCGAACTACCTCGCCTTCTTGCAGGAGGTCAGGAACATCATGCCCAAGGAGATGACGCTCTCGATCGCAGCGCCTGCATCTTACTGGTACCTCAAGGCATTCCCGATTGCGCGCATGGCCCCGTTGCTTGACTACATCGTCTTCATGACCTACGATCTGCACGGCAAGTGACCAGCGAGCCGACGACGAGATTGAGATTGAGATAGTTGGCTGACGAATTTTGCAGGCCAGTGGGACTGGAACAACCCCTGGTCCAGCCCCGGCTGCCCGGCCGGCAACTGCCTCCGGTCCCACGTCAACGACACCGAGACGGAGGACGCCCTCGTCATGATCACCAAGCCGGCGTGCCCGCGCACAAGGTCCTCGTGGGCGTCGCCACCTACGGCCGCTCCTTCAAGATGACGACCCCGGGCTGCACAGGGCCTGACTGCACGTTCGTCGGCGACAAGGACTCCCCCGCCGCCAAGGGAGAGTGCACCGACACGGGCGGCTACCTGGCCCTCGCCGAGATCAACAAGATCCTCAAGGAGAACCCCAGCGCCAGGTACTGGATCGACACCGAATCCGGCAGCGGCAGCAACGTCATGGTCTACAACAGGACCGAGTGGGTCGCCTACATGGACGACAACGTCCGCAGGGGCCGCGAGGTCCGGGCCTTCCGACGCAACTTCGGCGGCACAATCGAGTGGGCTGTCGACCTGCAGGAGGAGCTCCACACGAGCCACGGCCCGGAAGGCCCCCCGAGCGGCGGGGGCCTCGACCCGGGGGTCGCGGGCGCGTGGCTGGATGTCACATGCGACCATCCGGATCTTGATGATGCCAGCGACGATCGCAGCATCAGGTGGAGGGCCGCAAGGGCGGACAGTGCGTGGTCGGATGTCCTCACCGCGTGGAAGCGGGAGCGAAGCCTGCCACAGGGCCACAAGGATAAAAAGAACCTCCCATTTACCCAGTTCGTCTCCAACTTTTTCAACGGGCCGGACGAGATGAGGTGTCATGACCTCATTGACACAAACAATTGTCACGGGGTGGCGATCCTGTGCGACGAGACCAAGGGGAGTTTCCGGCCAGCCAGCTGGCTGATTCTCTCGTCCTTCAGAAACCTCAATGGCGTAAGTAGCTTCATACCCGGCCGTTCGCTGCCCTTGAAAAGCCTCCACTGACTCTGCGATGCTAGGTGTTCTGGAACCTGTTTCAATCTATTGGCCGGGTCGAAGGGAGAGCAGCGGACATGATGAAGGAATTTACCAAGACATTCCTCGATAAAGAGAAGAAGAGTCTGACGCTTGCCATCATCATCGATATCCTCACCATGGGCTACGCGGCCGCGATGGCGCCGCTGTGGAACAAGGCGTTCTCGAAAGGTATCTGGGCCACGCACCCGAATGGCTACAACACCATCAAGGACGCCGCCAATGACCTGACTTACAGCGGCATGAGCCTGGTCAAGGACGTCATTGCGAGGGACGAGACCGACCTGGACGAGGAAGCCGAGCTGGTCAAGTACTTGTTGAAGATGACGAAAGTCTGGCAGAAGTCCATCATCGAGTTCAACGAGTACCTCTTTGACGGGACGGACGAAGACGGCCTCAAACTGCTCAGCAAAATGATGGCCAGGGGTAACCTGCTCAACATGCCCGGTATGAGTGCCCAGGAAATCGACGATTCCACCTACAAGGGCATCTACTCCACGCTCATCCCCTACGCCTGGCGCATGTCGGATGAAGACTACAACCCCTTGTGAGTCCCAGCTGCGCCTGTCCCCATCTTCTCACGTCTGCTCGTGGCCGGCTGATGAGCTGGTCCAAACTGACCCGTTCTACCCACCTCCAGCATTGTCGACAGTGGGCTCAGTTGTGACGACGCCTCGAATGACGATACAATCAAGCGCCGTCTGAAAAAGGAGGTCCTCGAGACCGAGAAGGTTTGTGATGGAACAACAGGGCGGGGCTACTTCCTCGCGTCAGCCCGGAAACCAAGCTCCAACTGCCGCGACGTCATCTCCGGTCCTGCCCAGGGCGCCTCCTGCGAGCCTTTTCCGAAGCTGGGGGGAACTGAGACCCTGAGCGACGACAATTTTGCATGGGGTGGCATCTCTAAAGAGGACATGGTTCTGGGGTGAGTGCTCTTTTCTTTGGCTGCAGGTCCCCTCTACCCATGCGCTGACGCCGCCTGCAAAGATCCATCGCGACGTTCAAGGCCAACGGCCACAAGAACAGGGTGTACAGGCCGGACAACTACAACAAAAAGGAGGAGGACTGGAAGGGGCCGCTGGACTCGATGCAGGACAACGCCTTGAGGGCGGCTGGAGTCTTCGACATCCCCGTCTGCCACATCAACACGGCTCTCACGAACGCTCTTGACAAGAGACGAAAGGACAAAGAGGGCAGGGGGTACTATTTCCCGTGCGACGAGGTAGACTCGCGAATCAGCTACTAAACGGAAAGGGGAATCCCGCACGAAGCTCCCCTTGTGAGAACTGTTCGCGGATGTCTCTTTGTCGGCGCGAAGTAGAATGATATTGAGGGAGCTTTGCAGGGACTGTGCCAGTCTGCAGATTCCTTCCTTTTATTGCTTTGGTATTGTTCTACAGTCGCCTTTCACTTCTTATTACAACCGTCTACCCTGGCCTTGTCCTTGTCCTCGCATATTTCCTCCCGTCTCTCAGCTTCTTCTGGTGTATCCGCTTCTACGTCTGACTCGATGACCAGCTCGTTCGTATCACCGTTTTGGCTTGGCTACTTTTTTTCAGTCCCCAGGCCCTTGGTTCTATACTGATGCGGCCAATTGAATGCTACTCGTCCTTACCCCACCCATTGCGATCAATCTCTGCCTGTTTGCCTGGACGAAATACTCTGTCTACAAAGAAACAAATACAACAAGCGACACACTTTTGCCAAATTGAAACAGATCAATGAAGAAACAGACTTGTACCCAGAATCTCACTGACCTACCGCTTCACCCTTTCCTCTCTTCGCTCCCCCCTGAGCGTCACTCGCCTTTTCCCTGACACCACAACATGAAGCCGACATAAATTCCCAAGTGCTTAGTTCTGGCACATGCGACCATACCCATTAGAAAACTCGGGATCCCGTCCGCTCTCCCATAGATAAGCTAATGAGGGCCGGAGTAGTAGTTGGGTCGGTGACGACCAGC
>JAIMZG010000512.1:0-12359 GCA_020466075.1 Colletotrichum coccodes
CCCAACTACTAATCCGGCCCTCACTGAGGTTTAACTATGGGAGTTGTTGATTCCTATTCTCGAGGTTTGGCACTTCCATCATCGGAAGGCGAAGCTCCCTCGAAGCCCCACTTCGCGGTATAAAGTAGGCCCATCCCGAAACGGTACCCCTTCCGTTTTCACCGTCCCCAAGTTTTCGCCACGGCGACAAAAAATGCTTCGATACGTACACACCCTATTACGTATACACCCTACCACCCTACCAGCTTGGGACCCTGCCACTCCTGCTTCCGAAAAGCGAAGAACCAAAATTTTGCTTTTCAGTTTTCCCGTCCATCTCTTATACTTTTGATTCTCGCCCATCACCTTTTACCCTTGTTCCCCTTCACATCTACAGTACTTTCGACGACGCTAGTAACGGTATTCTGAGGCTGTATAGTAGCGGAGTAGAGTAGAGAGGACAAGTCAAATATTGACATCAATCCTAAAACCATGCAATGCTATCTTTCTAGAAGGTTTTATTAATCAAAGCTCTCGTCAAAAGTCGCAGTCATTCAATTCGGGACTAGCCAAGGGCAATTCGTGACAGCCTTCTGAAATGTGGCGTGGCCTCAGGCAGGAACAGCATGGAGGCCGATTAGTGCCAAGCATGCCGTGGAAGACCGGCAGCCTGAGAGGCTGGGCGCATATCATCTAACCAATCAGCAAGCCTCAGATACACACTAACTCCCAAGCGCGCACCCGGATTGAAGGGCCAACTGTTCTCCATGCTGTTTACCGCCAACTGAAAACGGTAAGCTTACAACCAAGCGGTTAAGCTCATTTCAATATTAATTTCCGAAAACAGGGAAAACAGATAAGCGCTGACATGCCTGTACAACTATCGCGACATGGCGCGCGAAAATGAGCAGCAGTGACAACAAGACAGGTTTTCACAGACATTTTTGCTCCAGGTTAAATCCACAACACCATGAACACCACCGACATAACCTCCCAGATTAAGGCAACGTCATCAAGAAGGACTACATGTGACGGGATGAGATCACCAACGTTTTTACGAAAAGAGAGCAAACGAAAGGCAACTATGTTTTCTAAGCGGAGAAAAACTTTCCTTCGTAAGGCAGATGATCTCTTTAAGGACTGTGATGCCAAGATTTACACCTTCATCGAGAGGAAAGGCCGCATCTGGATATACAAAAGCCACCCGTCTGACAAGACTTTACCTAGAACTGAAGCGTTCCTGGTAAGAGAATGGTTCCATAGGACCCTTTTATCATTCATTGCTGACAGGATAGCTTCAACAATATCCATTACCAGTCATCTACGCCCCAGGGGAGGTTGTATGAGGCGGGAAGGTAAAGACAAGTTACACGATTTCCTCATTTCAAACTACATATCAATAGCCAAACATGAATGTTACACACACCTAAATTAATCCTCAATTGCCTCCTTGCTATATTATCAGTGCCATTTCAAGAGTGACTCAATACATTAACCAGCTCGTTCTGGCTTCAGAAACACTCTGTCCTTGTTCTTTTTACTGCGCTGAGAGTTCTGATGATTTATCACGGCTACGTTTGCCAAAAGAAAACCACAGCAACTTTGCTACTCAGTACCGCCTCATTAGATCACCGCCTCTGGCCCACTGTCTAATTCAAGAGGGTAGCAGAATACCCTCAATGGCTAGACCAATGGTCAGTGGCTCGCCCAAGTAGTCAACAAGACCGAGCGCCGTGGCGAGTCTGTGTTGAACATCAGTTCTCACATCCACAGGCAGACAGCTTTCGCAACAGGAGACTACCAGTCGGATCATCGGAGTTGCCTAGATCCCCAGGGTTCTTCCAACGCCAACCAGTTCGGTGCAACCACCCATAAGCCTGGCTAAGACCTCTTCGGACTGGTCGTAAATCTTTTTTTGGCCTGTGCCATCACATCGAACGTGCAGGTGCAAGTATACCAATTATCTTTAGTTACATGCCTAGTGCCTGCAGCCTGCCATCATGGCCACGTTGCGGATCAGCTGTTCCCCGTGCCAAAAAAACCACATCCTGAGCCCATGCCAGACAGGCACAGTCTATCCCTGCCATGGGATTATGTTCAGGGATAGTTGTAAGACCTTGTCCAAAGTGGTGCTGACTGCCAGCATGATGAACCACCCTGTGCTTTCAGCTAGTCCTGCTGGCCATTTGTCACTCGGCCTTGCTGACCAGTTTTGTTGAGGTCGCTGACCAATATCGTTGATCCTTCTTATTGGCTCTAGTTACTAATCCTTGCTGGCCAGTCTTGTTGGCCGCATATACTCGTTTGAATGTGGTCTGATTATTGCTTCATCCTGCCTTGGCAGCGGCAATCCATATTTCAGCTGGTTGATTTGAGAGTCTATCTACTGGTCGAATAGCTTATTATGACGTGGCAGAGTCTCTGTTAAACAAGTTTTGGCGTTGGGGGCCGCGCCCGCTGGTCTCCTAATGGTCTCTGTTGGGTTTCTGTCTGGTTTCTATTGGTCTCTTGTCTTGGTGTTTGCAGCCTTCGACGAGAAATACTGTCCGCTTGGCTAATTATTAAGTATAAAACCTGTGCATTCCTCATTCCATCGTCAACTATTTGCATATCCATACTCCTTACTCTACAGCCCCAAACACATCTACCCCCTCTTCCCACTAACTCGTCACCTACACGACTGATTACTTTTCTTTTTCGGTTCACTTGAACTTCTACAATGTAAGGACCACTTTCTCAAAGCTACAGGCGTCTGATTGAAGCCATACAGGGAGAATCAAGCTTTGTTGAACAAGGAAGCCCCCGAGAATACCACCAGCGCACAACCCAAGAGTTCTACGAATGTCCGGGTTGGCCGAAAGCGCCCTACAGCTATGGCTAGCACAGGAGGGATGAAGCCACGTCGTGAACGTAACTCGAAACGAAGACGTCAAAGCCCCGGCCACGGGCAGCCGACAAAGACGCCTATGCTCAGAGCGACAGTACCCACTAAATCCACTTGGGGTGTGGAGTCCTTTGATAACGTCCGGCGGGAAGGAGGTAGGCTGGTCGTTGATGTCAAATGGAAGATGACTACAATTGAGATTTCAGACCTATGTGGCCAGGAATCCATCGATGAAGTAAGGGTATTGGTGGAGAAGAAATTCGGAGTGGCTTTCGCTACCGAGGCTCTTGCTAAGGAACTGTGTGGGCGAAAGCCCAGTGCCCCGTAACCATCTACGGGGATCTGGTTCAATCACTGTTATATTTTAGTTTGTCTCTTTGTCTGATTTGTAGGAAGCTTTTGCAGCGGTTGTAGGTACCTTTTTATACTATATTGACACTGTCGATTGATGAAACAACCTTTTGTCTTGACTGAGAATACAGTCCAGTGCAAGTACGTTAGTGAAGAAAGTCACATTCTGTCTCCAGCTCATAGGCAGTCAGCCGTTCATGAATAAATATAATAATTTGCTGTGCAGTGACCTTCCAGAATCAATATCAAATGATGTCGCATATCAGCCAAGTGCGGACTTTACTGTGCGCATGGGAAGTCTGACGCTGTATGCATTGGCCAGAATCGGAACTGAGGACGCCGATAGGCTCCGCATTTTTGATGTATCCCAGGTACAATGGCGTGACCCAAGTGCGGGGTTGATTGTACAGTCGATGGTCGCTGCTGCTGATGCTCAGTCATATCCGGAATAACGCTTTGCCGATAGCCGTCTGAGGGCCTGAACACACCGTTTGGTGGAAACAAAGCCCTTCTGCCATCCTTGACTGTGGCCTACTGAACCCAGATTGCCGGTTACTATTCCATACGGAGGCACAAACACCGCACCTTTCGTAGGAAGGCCTTTCCCTATGACTCAAAGCTCTGACTAATTCGCAAGGCTAGATAATAACCTCCACAAGACAAGCTCCATTAGCGATCCCATATTCCGATGCCTCCAAAGCTGATCAGGGAGGGCAAGATCCGAATCTTCGGTCAAACCCCGAACAGCGTTGTGTATGCCGTCGATAGCAGAGGATTGGCCCACGAAAGTCCAACAGTTCTCAAGGGTGGGACTGTTTGGTACGAAGGCAAAGAGGCCTTGGGACCTGGATTGAATACCAATGAATCAAACAAGAGGTTACAGAGGGAGGCTCGTATCTACAGTCTCCTTGGGAAAAGCCTTCGCATTCTCGAATGCCGTGGCCTCGAACCGTTGCCAGAATCGAACGGACAGCACTATGCTCTTCGCCTCGAGCGAGCCCCTTACGGTAACCTACGAAACAGAATAGTATCGGATCAAGTACCGCCGGATGTGCAAACCCGAGTTCAGATGGCTATCCAACTAACTGAGGGCATTGCGCACATGCACCAGTGCGGTGTTGTCTGGGGAGATGTTTCGACGCGAAATGTCCTCCTCTTCAACAACTGGCAAATCAAGCTCGGTGACTTTGCCGACTCCGCTCACTTGAACGAATACCCCCCGACCTTTACGGATGCGAAGCTCGCTACAGCCCACCAAGCTCGGACAATGACCGCAGTGAATTAGATGTCATGAAACACGAGATGTTCGCCCTGGGCACTGGGATTTACGAGATTTCTGAATGGTCTGTGCCGTACGGCTCTAGAACGGAGGAAATTGAAGTGATGGAGGCCTTGAACGCTGGTAAATTGCCTAACGTATCCAGTGAGAATCCTGCCCAGTCCATAATCCGTAAACTCTGGGCGTATCAGTACGAATCTACGGCCCAAGTTCTGGTCGACTTGAGGCAGGCACATTCACGGATGAATGCTTGCGGATCATATTAATGTAGCCACGTCGCCCCAGCCTACCAATTCTCTGCTGCATCATTTCCTCGTGTCTTGTGATGTCACTCTCTTAGATCGATTATAGAGCCTGTGATAATTAGTCGTGATCATTACCTACAGCCCTATAGTCATATCTCAAACACGCGTCCTATTTCACTTCTGTGCCCTTGCGAATGCACATTCAGGACATGTAGCATCGATCGGCGTCGAGCTACAATCATGGTCTGGCTGGGTCTTTTGTTAGGGCAGAACGAGGTGCCGGCATGAGAGTCGTCGCATCGTTCGTCAAACGGGTATTCGTATGTCACTTTGACATGTCTGTTGCAATCTTTATATTTTCGCGTGACTTTAGTTTCACCACACATTGAAAGTTGCAATCAAGACAGGAGAGTAATTAGGAGATGTGAATTGTATTGTTTTCGAGTCAAAGGCAGGCCAATCTGATCCTAATAACTGGATTCTGACTGCATTCTTTCAGACAGGAGCCCAGAGCCAAAGGCTTCTTGATTGGTGGATGATATATGCGGGCGGTGGTGGACAATGATATCTGACGGAAAAGCAAGAGTCCAGTCCATCCAGTTCACTCGAGGCCCTTCTTATTCCCTATCCGTTTGAGCCATCACCCCCTCAAGCGCTGACACGTCACACATCCTCTACTCCCCCAAACCACACGTTTTCCACTAGCTAATCTTGACCTGCTTCGTCACATGTCTGGCGCCCCGTGGTTGGCACTAGTGGTTTCGGCGAATATTTGATGCAGAGCTAAGTGAGGCTCATCCTGACGAACTAAGTGCGACGCTATTCTTGGCGGCACGTGCTCTGCTGAGCTATCTTGTGATGGTGCAATTTGTACATGCGGAGTTCTCTACACTATTTGCTCATTCTAGAGTCCCTTTGCCTCAATTAACTCGTTTGCTGCTGTCGGGTCATACATTCTTACAGGGAGGCACTTTGTTGCTTAATTCGTTGGGCTAGTGGCTGAACATGGGACCCCTAATTCGCTGATTTACAAGTCAGACTATGCCGGTCTAGCCTACTGACCTGCCTTGCTGATCGACACGCCTTGCTGGTGTTATACGAATTTGCTGACAAGAATTGTTAGTCGACGGTGCCATTTTGCAGCACTGGCTCGCTGCTCGCTGGCCTAGCTCGCTGGGATGCTGATCTAGTTTGTTGGTCACTTCGGTGGTAGAAGACCGCAGGATAGAGTGATGTTCCCTCCATAAGGTGATCAGGAAAGCAGCCATCGGGAGTTGAGTGTTACGGTCTGATATCCGATAGTGGTGTTTTCTACTAACAGGTGGCTGGGGTTGATACTTGGGAACAGTGTTGGCAGTCTCGCTGGCGTAACGGGTTTCGCGAAATGATTTAGTTAACATCTTTAGTGGTGGTGGTGTGGAGCCGTGGCTCACCTGGCTTGGCAGATTACGCTTGTAATGACCAAGTACTCAGGAAACAGTCGCTAACAGAGCCAAAATTGAACAGTCAAGAGCCAGAACTGGACAGAGACTGGGTTAGACAAAGCCAGAATTGAAAGCAGCCAAAATTGGCTTACCGGTAAGCAGTCAGGGACACAGCCTGTCCCAAAACTGTTGGGCGCCCACGCTCGTCTGACCTTCGTCCCGTCCTCCTCTTTCAGTCGGCGCCAACGCTTTGATGTCAGCTATCATCATGGCGCCGCAACTCGCTGCCATACAGCGTTCCCTGATCAAAATTCTACTAACGCAAGGGTTCAAGAACCAGCTCGTTGCTTCCAATGCCTCATGCTCTATGCGTACCGTTCAGAAGATGCGTCGGGAGAGACCAGATTCTGAGATGCCCACCCGAAATCCAGCCCGTGTCGGCCGGCCCAGCCGCATGACAACACGCATGCAGAAAGCCCTTTGCGATAGACTAATCGAACAGCCGTACCTGTATCGATGCGAGATGGCGGACTTCCTTTAACGCCACTTTTTGATGAGACTATCGGAACGATCCATCGGTCGGACCTTGAGGTCAATTGGGTGGACGAGAAAGACGATCCGTCGCATTGCACAGCAGCGGGATGACGACCTTCGAGACCACTACCTGCATCGGATATCACAGTATCCGTCTTATCAGCTTGTCTTTGTTGACGAGTCTGGCTGTGACAGGAGGGCGGGATACCGGCGTTGGGGGTGGTCTCCAAAAGGCTCCTCTGCAGTAGAGACGACGAAATTCGGTCGCGGGAAAAGATGGCACATCCTTCCAGCATACGCACAAGACGACATTGTGTTGAGGCGAGTATACCAAGAATCAACAGACAGTGAAATGTTTGAGGACTTTATAGCTCAGCTGCTGCATCACTGTGGCAGGTATCCAGAGCCAAAATCCGTCATCGTTATGGACAACGCTTCGTGGCATCATTCGGAAAGGATGGTGCAAATGTGCCGAGACGCCGGGGTAATAGTAGAGTTCCTTTCACCGTACTCGCCCGACTTTAACCCTATTGAGGAGCACTTTGGAGTCCTCAAAAAGTTTATCAAGAAAAAGTGGCATGAGAACGGGGACTTTATTGCCAGAGAGTTCAACATGTTTCTGGAGTGGTGCGTTGACGTGGTTGGGGACGACGCCGACGTTGCAGAGCATCACTTTCATCATTCGGGGATATCTATCACAGAGCCACTTAGACAAATTCATTTATAGTAGTAAAGAATAGGTTAAGACACAGGAAATCTCGTGCTTCAAGGCTTCCTTGTCTCCTGTCGGAACTCGTTGATGTTGCTCACGAACTGCGATGCAATGCCCGGCTTCACTCCGCCTCTCACCATCAAATCAGCAGCCACCTTTGGGTGCTTCAGGACAGAACTTAGTTCGAGATACAGATCTATCGCGAACTGATTCGCGGCCTGCAGAGCCTCTCTCCACGTGTCACTCTTGACGTGTTGCAGAGACCAGTTGCAGTACTCCTCGAGTCTATCCATCCTGTCACCCTCAACCTCCCCAGCGTCTTCCGCAAAGCTCGTCTCGCCCGTGTCGCGAAGCCTACCGTGGGACGAGGCATAGACTTTACAGCCACAGCAGTCGGCAGAGTCCTCTGCCTTCCGCTTCCGGCTGTCATTCAGTATGTCTCCAAGGATCTTGAATGGGATCTCGATGTTGACGTCAACCTCCTCCTCATTCTCTTCTTCCTTCATACTCCCTTTGATGTGATGGAAAATCTCTTCCAAGTGCCTTGGCAGCAACCTGTGGTGGTTTCCTCGTTCGTCAATCCAGCAGTGGGGTCCTTGCTTGCAGTGTTTGCCCCTACAACGATGGTGCTTGTACACTCGTGTCCAAAGACCGGCATCGGCCGCTCTTTGAAGCTTTTGAGCCTCAGTAGCGCTCTGCCCATTCTTCTTGCCCTTAGTCGTCGTGGGGTCGCCCGCGGCTTCCTTGTATATAAGCTCAAAGCCAAAGGTTATCTTCCTCCTCTTGCTAAACAAGCCGCTAAGGCCTTCCACATGGTTATCCAGGGTATTCCAATCAATCTCTAGGCCCTTGAATCGTTTCTTCAGCCCGCGCTGACGGCTTCGCTCGATGGATATGTCGATGATCGTTTCTTCACAAGTATATGTATCTCCTGGGAACTTATTCTTGTCTTTCAATAGGGTTGCAAGTCGTGGCTCGAAGTCGGTCTTCCAAAAATCGCTTGGAGCCAGTACTAGATCGAGGTCTGTCTGAACAAACTTGCCTTGCTCGGATCTTCTCACGTTGGGAGACTTTCCACCGGAAATCATGATGAATGCACTCGGGGTTAGTTATGTCGTACTGTTTGGTATTGTCCCAATCACTTAGTCGGAGAAGAGGTAGTGCACGATCACCACTCGGCTGATCGATCTGTTCGGTAACTGAGCCGGCTCGTTCGGCGGCTGAGCTGGGTTGTGTAGCGGCCGGTCCGTCTCTGGAACTGTCAAGAGTCGGGATTTCGGGGGTCTCGTCGCAGTCCTCATCGAGCCAGTCAAAGTTTGAGGCTTCCATGATGGCGTGCCTTGTGAGTCAAGCTAGATGGAGGCGGGATCGTTGCCACATGGCATCGTCGCTCGTTGGTGGCTGCGATTAGAGACGACGTGGCCCCTTCTAAAGAGTTTCCACAAAGTTCCATGGGTTTCTGCGGGTCTCGATGCTCGCTGATTGGATCCTGGCGGCTAGAGCCAGTCGTCGCAACCACCAACCATGCCTTTGCACACTCTGGTCGTCAGAAAACCGACGGGATGAGCGACTGTCAGCCCAGTGAAGCACTCTGGAGGTGCAACGTCAACGCACAGGGCAATAACTGACCTGCCCTCGAATCCGTCATTCCAACATCGCCATTCTCGAGGGACAGTACAGTACATCGTACCGTTTGATCCATGACATTTCTGGATGCATAACACCCACTTTGAATCCATTTCTGCTCATATCTAATCTCCTCTTAACTCACCAATCAACAACCATGCCCTGCGCCGACATGCCATCACTGCACCGCCGCAAGCCTACATATCAACGCGGCGCCCCGGTTGGATTCCGTGATTCGTTCGAGAGGCAGCGACGAAGCGACCGTAAGCTCTTCGCCAATCACCTAATCTGATCAGTTGCATACCCCCAAGGACATCAGGTGCATCCAGGTATGACTAGCGCCAGCCTGATCTTGTGTTCCAACGAACAAAACGAGGGGGACATCCGCCGCTTCTGTTCGTCCAGCCTACCTCAACGTAATCTTCTTCCTCCTGTCTCCATTACCTACCTTGTTTGAGCATCCGCGTATTTATAACTACCATACGAAGTCCGACCATGTCTGACCCTCAGGCCTATACCGTCGGCTGGATCTGCGCCATCACGGCCGAGTCTGTTGCGGCCTGGGCTTTCCTTGACGAGGAACATGCAGGCCCGCGACAAGTCGCCCAACACGACAACAACAGCTACATTCTGGGCAAGATTGGCAGCCATAATGTCGTCATTGCTGCCTTGCCTGATGGCCAATACGGCATGACCTCAGCAGCAGCAGTGGCTAGAGACATGCTCCATAGCTTCCCGAACGTACGCATCGGGCTGATGGTCGGTATTGGAGGTGGCGCGCCTAGCCTGAAGCATGACATTCGACTCGGTGACGTCGTCGTCAGCAGGCCAGGTGACGGAAACGGCGGCGTCTTCCAGTACGACTTTGGCAAAACCATCCAGAATTGCAAGTTCCAAGAAACCGGGTTCTTGAACCAGCCACCAGCGCTGCTGCAAGCGGCTCTTGCCACGCTTAGGGCCAGGTATGAGATGAAGGGCCACCAGCTTGTTGACGACGTGAAAAAGAATCTCGAGAAGATCAAGAAGCGGAGCAAATACAGACAACCTGCCCTGGCAAGCGACAGGTTATACAAGTCTTCTGTTGTACATCCTTCGAGCTCACCCCATGGCTGCGAGGTGGAGTGTGGTGATGGAGCTGCTAACCTCATAGCCCGGTACGAACGAGACGAAGAGGACGACGGCCCTGCTATCCACTACGGCTTGATTGCCAGTGGGAATCAGTTGATGAAGGACGCGCGCGTCCGGGATACGTTGGCGACGGAGAGGGACGTTCTCTGCTTCGAAATGGAGGCCGCTGGCCTGATGAACCACTTTCCATGCCTTGTCATCCGGGGGATCTGCGACTATTCCGACTCGCACAAGAACAAAGAGTGGCAAGGCTTTGCGGCCATGATGGCGGCAGCGTATGCGAAGGATCTTCTGCTCCAGATTGCGCCAACCAGTGTCGAGGCCGAGAAACCGATTCACAAAGTACTCAGTTCTAGTTAGTATTGTATACACAGTCCACCTAGCAATGTCTAATTTGATTAGTTCAAGAAGATATGCAGCGATTGAATCACGCAGCAAATGAAACAAAGATAGCTGTTGAGACTATGCACTCTAAACAAACGTATGAGCAAGCCCCCCTTCTGATCCAGCAAAGCCATATCCTAAGTCCTCTAGGGTTCTTCTCTTCGACCTCCAACAAGGCGTCCAGAATCTCAAGCTCAGCAAAGCCGAGGATCTATCAATTGCCCTTAATCCTCATTTTGTTGTACCGTTCCCTTCTGACCCTGATTTCGTAAATCGACCTAATATCTGGGCATGGACCGAAACGCAATACGCTGGATCTGAGAGGCGCTTTGCTCTCGTGGGCCTTGGCGGATTTGGGTATATCGCACCGGCTGCTCTTCGAGGTCTGTACTGACAAAGCCACAGCAAGTCCCAGATAGCCATCCAATTCGCTCATCAAGTCCACGTCACCTCTCCCAACACCAGCATTTTCTGGGTCAACACCAGCACGAAAGCGACATTCGAAGACTCCTACCGTTCCATAGCAGAAGTCCTTATGCTCCCCCGTCGCCATGACCCTAGTGTCAATATTCTAGCGCTGCTCCGTGACTGGCTGCAGAGAGAGGACATAAGCCCGTGGTTGATGATTGTCGACAATGCCGATGACGTCGAGATGCTATTCCCCAAGATCAATGATCAAAAGGACACGCCGATGCCGATAGCGTCGTATCTCCCCAAGACGGATAATGGCAAGATCCTGGTGACGTCGCGCAGCTGGGACGTCGCAGAGAAGCTGACGGGTAACGGCAAGATGGTTTTCAGGGTCCAGACAATGGAGAAAGCGCAGGCCCTTCAGCTTCTCCAAAAGAAACTTGGCCAAGATGTCGACCAGGTCGCCGCCTTGCGCCTTGTTCAGACCTTGGGCCACATCCCGCTCGCCGTCAACCAAGCAGCGGCGTACATCAATAGACGAAGCCGGGTAACTATCCAATCATACTTGGACGAACTCCACAAGAGTGAAAAGCGGAAGGGCACTTTGCTCCGTAGCGATAGAGGGGATATCCGACGATACGACGGTGTGTCCAATTCTGTTGTTCTAACGTGGCAGTTGACGTTTGAGCAGATCAAACGAGAGCAGCCCCGGGCTGCCAACCTTCTGTCACTGATGAGCTACTTCAACGCACAAAACATTCCTGAGTATATGTTGTACGGTTATAACAGCGGCTTTCAAAATGCTAAAGAGAGAGACGATGACGTTGACGATGCTGACGACAACGACGACGACAACGACGACTATGACAACGATGACTGTGACAACGACGACTTAGAGGACGACTTGGAAGTGCTCCAGAGCTACTCCCTCGTCGCGATGACAGCCACACCAGGGTTCTGTGAGATGCACTCGCTTGTACAATTTTGTACACAGGTCTGGATTTCAGAATTCGGTTGCCCAAAGCGATGGAAGAGACTCTTTCTACGATCCGCCTCACATCACTTTCCATCAGGTGTCTTTGAAACGTGGGAGCAGTGTCAAATGTTAATGCCCCATGTAGAGCAACTGTTGAATAAAGAGCCGGCAGAAGAAAGTGACCGATTAGAATGGAGCGAGTTAGTCACGAATATGTCTCGATACTTACTAATGCTGGGCGACTATTATAAGGCTGAGACCACTTTACAACAAGCTGTTAGAATTCGAACAGGAAGTCTAGGTCAGGAGCATCCCTCCACGCTAATAAGCATAGCCAACCTGGCGTCGACGTACAGGAACCAGGGCCGGTGGGAGGAGGCTGAGAAGCTATTTGTTCAAGTAATAGAGATAAGCAAGACGAAGCTC
>JAIMZG010000513.1:0-25487 GCA_020466075.1 Colletotrichum coccodes
TCAGTCTTTGAGTGGCGCTATTATCACACGCGATGGACCGCCTGAGGATCATGATGACGATATTCAGTTGGAACCGCGCGACAAGAAGAATGATAACAACCAGGATCAGTACCGAAACAACAGGTGCAAGCGGGACAATGACGGGGGTAGGAGGAATTGCGATTACGACGATGACTATGACAGCTATGGAGGCAAAGGCGGTGGTCGGGGCGGTGGCGCCTGGAGGTGGTCATGGCGGAGGGAAAGGGTGGCCACGGCCTTCAGAACGAATTGAACAAAGAGGACCCGACAGACAAAGACCTCGATAAACGTGGAGGCGGCGGTGACTGGGACGACCACGGCAAGGACGGCTGGGGCGATGGCTATAACAAGGGCGGATACGGAGGATACGGCGGCAAGGGAGGTGGTTATGGTAACGGTGGTTACGGCGGTCACGGCGGCTGTAAGATAGGAAGCAAATGTGGAGGAGGTTACGGCGGTGGGAAGGATGGAGGTTGGGGAAACGGCGGAGGTGGTTGGAACGGCGGCCGCAAGGGTGGGAAGAAAGGCCCTTGGCGCCGAGACGAGAAATCCGACAACGTCAACTTCGTCGATGACGGGTGGGACGACGAGGACTAGGTGGGCTTTTCAACTCATCCAAGGCAGCAATGTGCGTCATATGCAGGGGTATCATTGGTTTGTCTCTTCGTCTTCACTCCGGATGGATCCTTTGGTTTGGCTCGGAAATTTGGCAGCAACACTGTTCTCCATTACATTCGTGATACATACTTTGATATAACAACTCATTCATTTTTTTTACTTTCTTTTAATTCCTAGATTCCGTCGTTCAATTTTGTCTTCACCGTTGATGAAATTCCAAAAACATTACTATTGGCGCAACTAATTCTTGACCATGAATCCTCAAACTTCCCGTTTCGACGCCTACTGTCGTCCC
Source organism: Colletotrichum coccodes (assembly GCA_020466075.1). Taxonomy (NCBI): domain Eukaryota; kingdom Fungi; phylum Ascomycota; class Sordariomycetes; order Glomerellales; family Glomerellaceae; genus Colletotrichum; species Colletotrichum coccodes. The sequence goes on from JAIMZG010000513.1 coordinate 935, forward strand.
ATTTTTCAAACTGATGGCTAACGGAGTGGATGCGGGAAAGCTGTGTCCGACCGTAGACAGCGCAAGCGCTTCGGACCACATCAGCTTATTTTGCAGGCGAGTTCACGATCGGATGGCATGTGATTCAGATCCGACGTCCATGGGTCCGTGTGGTAATCGAAATTGATCCATTTCTCAGAGCGGTCCCTGACCCACCACAACGTCAGTTGGGAAAGCAATCATCCAAAGATGGGTACAGCATCAGCATGATATCATCGGGCTGGGCCATGCCATAAAAGTAGCGTTTACTGGCACCCTATGCTAGAATAGGGATCAAATTAATTACATACAACTAGCAACTGCACCACAAACGAACAAGTCCTATATCCAACAGCTTATCACCTGCAGTCTCCCACGTTGCATATTACCAGCGACAGAGCCAAAATGGAACCTCAACTCCCCAGCAAAAACGAGATCCGCGAGCAGGCCGCCGAAGGCGAGCCAATCACCCAGACAGAAGCCTCTACTCTCGCATCCACCGAGACAGAACTCACCGGTTTCGGTCCTATCAAGGGCGGTACCGCAGCCACGGCACAGAGTCTGCACCAGAAGCAGCAGAACTTCATCGAGAAGACCGGAGACATTGCAAGAAAGCCCGCGCAGGAAATCACCAAGGAGGACGCTGCTGCAATCCAGAGTGCCGAGGTAAGATGCGATTCGGCAGTAGACTTGAATGTAACAGCCGTCTAACTTTCAGAACAGGCCCGTGTTTTGGGTGGTCGTCCGCCAAAGGGATCGGCATCGGCGAATGCGCAAGCGCTTGCCACGGAGAACGAGAAGCACAAATAAACATGAGACCAGATGATTTACCTTTAACACTACGGACAAACCTGTACGTTAAATGTAATCTTCACGATAATTGATGTTAGCGTGTTTTTTTCACGACAAGTCCTGAACGAGGCAGCTTGAACGTGATTTTGGTGTTACATGTTGGGACTTTTTACAATGTCCTTGAAGGGTACTGTTCTGTCTGTTGGGTCAGCTGGGACCACGAGAATCATGACACTTCTGGCTTGATTTGCGAACCCAACACGAAAGTCAGGTCCAGTTTGATAGCAACCATGTTGAATGCTCGGATTACCAATGCTCGTGTCACAGGCAGTTCTTCGTAATTAGATTCGGAGGCTGACCAAATAGTGCTCAATGATTCCGAGATAACACAGAGATCGCGCTGTCCAGAATGGATGGGAACCAAATTTCGCCCAAACCTAGCCAGGAGTTCTATCGCAGGCGCTGCAAAGCCTTCCCAAGGCTGGAGCTCACTCACCAATCAGCAATATCACGGAGTAGGAGATAACTCATAAATCTGGTGTCATTGTAAATCGCCAGCTTAATAGTTTCCACGGAAGTCATTTTTGTTCTAGTCTCTCATAAAACCTCACCAGAATTGCCTTGTCCTATCTATAGATGTAAAAGAATTTGTAAGGTTCGCCTAAGAACAACGCCCCTTAGTGAGCTCAGTAGCTGGAGGAGATGACTGCAAGTATGTGGTCGATTTGGCGACAAAATTCTCATGGATGAGGTAAGGATTTTGTTGATTATGAAAACAGAAGTACGAGAACAACGTCCTCTTTCCGTCAATTTTGTGTCAATATCCAATAGATCCATGATAAGGCAGACAGAGTTGACCAGCTGCAATCGTGGTGTGATGACGAAACACGTCCTATTGGCAGGCGTAGATCAGACATTGATGTTGAGTTGTACTGAACGACCATGAAAATGGCGACAGGAGCCTAACAATATCCCCCGCGATATATAGCCTAATGAGACGAAATGGCAAGAAGCCTTCCGCTTGATTGTTGATATATGATTTGCTGAAGTTATAGAGGGTTGAAGGAAAGAAGGTGTTGGAGAGGGAACGCGTCGAGGCGCGAGCTTGGCGTAAGTGGGCTCAGACTTTTGGGTCCCCACTGTACGGTTTGATATTCCTGGATGCACATCACCTGCTTGGAATCTACCTCTGGCCATATCTAATCGCTCTTAACTCAAACAACCAGCGCCGTGCCCCGCGCCGACATGCCATCTCTGCACCGCCACACGCCTACGTATCAAAGGGGCTCCTCGGTTGGTCTCGTGATTCGGTCAGAAGGCAGCAGGGACGGGGCAACCGTAAGCTCTTCGCTAATCACCTAATCCAACCAGCTCGGTCGCATCCAGCGGTGTAACCAGCGCCAGCCTGACGATCTTGTGTCCAACAAATAAATATAGGGGGACGTTTACCGCGCCCGTCTGTCTGACTTACCTCGACGGCTTATTCTTCCTTTCTCCATTGCCTTTCTTTTGAGTATCTGCATATTTTCAATTCCTCGAACGAAATCCGGCCATGTCAAACCCCGAAGCCTATACGGTTGGCTGGATCTGCGCCGTAAATACCAAGTCCGTCGCCGCCCGAGCTTTTCTTGACAAGGAACACGAACGCCCGCGACAGATCGCCCAACACGACAACAACAGCTACGTTCCAGGCAAGATCGGCAGCCATAATGTCATTGTTGCTGCCTTGCCCGATGGTGAATATGGCACGACCTCAGCGGCAGCAGTAGCCAGAGACACGCTCCATAGCTTCCCGAACGCAGGCGTAATCAATGCTGCTGGACTAACTTGCCCTTGTATATAATAAGAGGATGCAGCGTGTGGCCCTCAGCAGACATACACTCAATGATAGATGTCCATACCCTTGATCCAGGCGGTCTCTTTTGGACTGACTCGCTCTCAGTTGACCCCATGACTAGTAGGGGTACCCCTCTCATCCATATCATATATGTCGGCTGGTTTGATGCCCACATTCCGAGGGATACCACCGATCTCCTGACTCCTTCGAATCGAGGACCTCTGCATCGCATGACTGACGCGAGATGCACTCGGGGAAGGCTGCAATCGGTTGGGTTTTTCTTTTGTCTTCTAAACCTCCGCTTCGCGTCAACTACAGCGAGAAATTCGACCTGATTGTGGACAGGATCAATGTGATGGGGGCCAAGACGCAGGTATCGCTTATTCTAGGTTGCTGTCAATTAATTACCGATAGGACAGGTAATACGTGGCACTCCATCGTACATATTCCTCGACAGGTGCACGATTGGGGTAAGGTAAGGGATTTAATGCCAGAAATTAATTCGATCGGCGTGCAGTGTCAATCAGTAGTTAAGGAAATAAATTATCACTCATTTAACTTATATTGCAAGTGATAGTACTGACTCGTTCTACTTTGAATGTATTGTTTTGAAAAGGTTATAAGGTTGTAGCTAATGTTCTGTTATACTTGTGCTCCCTCTGTTAACCCATCAGGTTCCTTCTCAAGTCGATCGCTCCCAAAATGAAGTTCTTTTCCATTTTTGTTACAGCAGCTCTCGCTGTTACATCGGCAGAAGCGTGTGCAAGTTACAAGCACTGTTGGTATAGATTAGCTACTTGTCCTCTGTCTAACAACAGTCACTAACGGTATATAGGTGCGTGAGAGACAACTTCCAATACGAAGGCAAGACTCAGAATAACGTTCCTTGGGACGAAGACACCACGAAAGCATGTGTAGCAAATGGAGGTGGGGGTGTATCTGGGTGGTACGGGCAGAACTTCAATGAGTGCTATCGATATGTGAAACGTACCATTCGTCTTGATGGGGCTATAAACAACTGCGATTTCAGCGAGGTCAGCGAGACTCAGAGACTATGACATTACACCATACTAACAAACTAACACAGCACTGTGCCGCTGCCGGCAAAGCTGAGGGTGTTACTAGCCGTGGCCTTTGCCGTGACAAGATCTCTGGCTTACATTGGAAGAACTAACGCTCAGCATAAATTGGCATAGTTCGATTTCTGGCTGCTTATGGTTCAGCTATGCTGCTGCTGGTGGGCTACCTTATCCCTTACGAGCAATAATCACAAACCGTGTCTTGTGATAATCAGGCAATATTAGGTCCAGTTGGACCTCTAGAGGCTTTAGGAGAAGTCATTATCATTGCCGCAGCATCAATCTATTCATCCAGCGACTTTTTCTTGAACACAACTGATTTACTCCTCTGCTGGAGTGGCACGGGCCCACACACCAAACTCGTCCCCGGGAGAGTCTGCGCTTGAAGTCTGAATCTGTGCTTTTGGTTGTATCTGCCCACTTGTTCATCCAACAACAACTTTATCAAGTATCGTCCAAATCAATTACTTCTTACATGAAGCAACTCGTCTCATTGAGAGCTTCAGAACATGGCCCCTTTAGACTTTGAGATTCATCGAAAGCCCGCCTCGCGGCGTTACACTATCTTGGCTCGCTTGCGCGCAAGGGCCGCAGCCGCCGCCTCGTGCAAACCATCAAATCGGCCCCAGAAACCTATGGCATTTCATTATCCTCAGTGTAACGGGAGGTTGCCAATATAAAGGCAGCAAATACAGGGAAAAGGGGCAGAGAGAAATCTGGCTGCCTATTTGGTAGCTGATATCTCTCTTTTGCGGCAGCAGTCAAGTCTCCCTCAGCCATCACATATAGGGCGACCGCGGGTCCTGACTGATGACGAGAAGGATGCCCTTATTGGATTCACATGGCGAATGGCAAAGGGGCCGCTGCTGCTAACCCATGTTTCTATCATCAACTATGCCAATTATCTACGAATTAATCGCCTTACTCCTGCTGTTGAAGTACATAGGTACGTTGATTGTTTTGCACGTGTGTATCTGTTGTGTTCTTGAGAAATCCCTGTGAAACCCCCTTTATCCGCTGGTTTGCTTCTCGGGGAAATCCTGATGAATACTTGCCACTAGTTGGCCTAATTGCCCTGATCAAGTAGGTCGATCAGTCTGGAATTTCTAGCCTTTTCTACTGTGCTTTCACGGCGATTTCCACGGGCCATCCCATGCCCATTTCTCTAACATCTTTAGCCATCCACTGAAAATTAGCGCCCAGTTTCCTGAGTAGTGGTTCGTCTTTGGCGCGCCCTCGATGTACTTAGAGAGTAATACAAACCAAACGTACGAATATGTAATCATCTACCGCCCACTCTTCTCTTTAATTGATCTCCCAGTCGTAAAAGCATATCCCTTGTCGCCGCCCAGTTGACAGTTGACAGTATAAGGGCATTTCGCAATTCATAGTCGCGTTCAGGAGGGAGGCAGGCGTCCGAGAATATAAGTGGTGGCTCTGCAGAGGTTGTGTCCATCTTTTTCGAACGTACAACTGAAGCGGTATTTCCATGAAGGCGCATGAAATCGGTGAGATAGGCGCAACGCGTCCGTCAGAGGGGGTTGCTTGCTTAGGCATATTCACAGTGACTCATGGAACTTCCTATGCACGGGCACCCGTGAACCTGGTAGGAGCCTGCAATTCTCTAGGAATAAATCAATCAATCAATCATATGGGACAGGTTGAATAAGAGATGAATAGTGCCATGAGATGTGGTAATGAATGGTTTAGTGGTTCATTCCCTTTATATAGTCGACAACGGTCTTCATGTAAAATTTTACGTTATGATAGTAGATGTCGTTAGTTTGACAACTGCTCCTTGATACTACCGCTGCCACTGACTTTATCGAAGAGCTCTAAAACTCCAGTCCGCCCCTCTCAACATCTAAGTTGCCTGCTAAGTAAGGATCAGCGTAGGGAAACACAGAGAGGCAGGTTTACTTCTAGTGTAAATGAATGTTCAACATACCGTGTGCAGCCATTATTTGAAGTGTCTCCACAGAATTGTTGAATGAATCAATACCGAATCCATAGTTGGAACCGCGGCCTCGTACTCCCACGGTTTACCAAGGGGTACACCCCGGCGGAAAGAAGGGCCCAGAGCCATTGCAGCCAGTCGACGCGCAGGAGCAGGGCACGGGACCGCGCTGACGCCCAACAAGGCCAACAGCCTCGTCTTGAGTCACCGTGGAAGCTGCAAGAGTGAGCGTAGAGAAAACCGAGATGATGAAAACTTGAAACTTCATCTTTAAAAGCAGAGAAGTACGGTAGAAGGGTGGTTTGGTGTTCAGGAGAAGATATGGCTTTAAGCTAGTGAGCAAAGGATCGAATAGTATAATCAATGAGACTCCCGCTAAAAAGCATTACTTTTCATACTCATTATAACCTGTTGATACGCGCCGGATAGACCGGGTCCGACGGATACTCTTATGCGCACTTCGTCATGATTGCCGTCTTGGCTGGTAATCGTTATATTAAACTATAACGCCGCGACTCAAGTAGCATCGCAGAGTACCGAGGGTTTTTTTACCCCGTACAGCATAGCAAGTCTGGAAGAATCTGGGGTTATAATTAATATGCAACTGTTTAACAGCATAGCACCTCTAAAATCCTCCACGGCAATGCTTGCGGCACTCCCTTTGTCTAAAAGCGTTTGGAATAGGATGACGGCTCTAATAAGCTTGGTGGCCAAATTAGCTCGGATTAGTCCGCAGTTCTCGCGCTTCATTCCGTTCAGCCAAGCTAAGTAAAATACTCCGCGTCAAATGTTTGAATCGAGAGGTTTCCTCAACTGTACGCATCTAGAGGAGCGAGCCATGTGAACTAATTACACAAGAAGGTCAACACTAAAGTCTCTGCTACATAGTCTACTATTTTCTTGTTTTCTGAATAGCATGTTCAAGGATATCAATTTTTCCTGTAATGATTGTTCCGTTATTAACGCTTTATCAATACTATACATACATGAAAAAGGATTACTCCGAAGGGTTAGATAGTATCCTATCGGGTGCAGACTGTCTTTATTTTTTGCTGACAGCAGGGTGAAGTCATGAAAATACATTAATTAAATAAACCTATTAATATTTACCTAGTTAAAGATATTGAAACCAGTCTTTTTAGAGTAAAAATAGATAATGAAATAGGTATTCTAGGTCTTAGTAAAAGTAGGGTTAGACTGTACCCACCAGAATAATGATTACATTTACAAGTTAAGAACTCTATAAGTGATCAACAACGGACTACTCTATAGTGCTAGTCGGCACATGATACCCTTTTAGCTTTGTGGTATATTAAATAATAATCTGTACTAATGTTAAATTAAAGATCTGACTTGATGGACAAAGCCGTGCTGTGATCACTACAGACTATAGCAGGCAAGGTGTATTGATATTCGCAAGCCTTCGATGTTCAAAATGATGCTTTTTCCCTAATTAACAGCTAAACTATTGCTCAAACTCTTATTCTTTTCGTATGTCTATACAACCTTCTATACAAGCGACCTTTGATAATCGCACTCCAGTAGCTATTCCATCCATTTTAGCAATATGCAGTTCTTTAAGGCCATTCTCGCTGTTGGAGTAGTGCTTACTGTTCCCGTGTTGGTAAGTGAGTAGCCTATGGCACAATACATTTCTAACATTACTACAAGGCCGCCGATGGCAGATGTGGTCAGTCAAACGCTTGCGTGACCGAAGGCACGCCGTACCGATGCACTCACGGATGATGCGCAGGCCGCCTTAATCAACCATGCGGCGTTTTTGGCGCACTGGTCTCTTGCCCACCTTGATTGTGGTTCTTGTTTAGAACTCTGTAGAACGGGTTATTGCATCTAAAAGTTACACGCAGCTACAAAATTCATATTCAGTGAATCCTATTATTTGGGTTCAAAACTGTACAATGTTGCCTTGTCGCACTCGATGGGATAGTCCATTTTCAAATTCACCTTTCTATTGGTTTTGAATTGCCTTCATCACAGTGCCTTCGCCCTAACCAGTTCACCCTTTGTTATACAGGAGCAAGCTCGAAGCTAAGATATGGGTACACATCATTTGTCTCATATATCAGCAGCCTCTTGGGGTAGATAGGCTTGGATTTATAACACTGCGTAATTAGGCGGAACAAGTGACTAGATCATGGGTGGATTTCTTGTAAAGGTGGGTACTTTGGAAACCTGAGCAGACTTCTTAGGGTTACCCATCCTCGATGGTGCCGATGTCGAGGTCGACGAGCTACGACTGGCAGCTATTCAAGACTGAGTTGACGAGGAAGTCAACATACGACAATTAGCTGATATCCAAAATTGGATGTGGATCGTAAGTCTGCCGATGCCGCCGCGTCCGCTCCACCAGCAGCGCCTGCTCAACCGCGAGACTACGATCACCGTGCAAATGGACATGCACCTCGTGTGGACGATAGAGCGTATCTTCATCAAGCCTTTAATCTACTTCCTCCTCCAGCCGCGCTACTGGGCGAAATTCCTACGTTGTCACACAGTCCCTGTCTCCAACGCAGACAAGTGTAGAGATGGAATACCTCGCGTTGATAGACAATTCACAGATAGTACGTTCCAATAGACTCTTCATATGAATCCTCACTAAATCTAGTCATCAGATTCATCTTCCGAGCATAAGCGCGCTTGGGATAACCTGAACTTACAACCATACTCGTCTTTCCGAAAATCGTCCAATCTTACTTCAATACCGAAAGACATGAAATGGGCGGGAAACTGCAGAAGTTACAGCAGAAACGGAAGAGAAGTAGATTGAGGGAACTTTCAAGAATTTGAATGCTCAACTCCCAAGGGCCGCGAAAGAGACTAGATGTGACGATTGTAACCCAGGAATTCTGGACATGTTTCTATATAGAATTTCCTCCTGTGATTTTATATCTCCCAGGCTCTTTGAATGTGGTCCTTGAGTAGATCTACGAGATCAAAATCAATATATGAATGCCGATGCACTGCTCGGAGCGCTTGAGGTCCATGACACGGTGTCGAGAGCAGAGGTGCAGGCTTGTGTCTTCGGGAGGGAGCTTGATCGGGCGGTACCAGGCCCGGGAGGATGAGCCAGGTCCGTCCGCGAGGCCAAGGCTCGCTATGGCCCCCAGGTCCGGAGTCATGTCGAATGGACCTTTCCAGGACTCACGTTATGCGTTTGAGGATGATATCGGTAGCTATGAGAGGAGTTGGAAGGATGCGGAGAGGGAGAAGCCTGATTGGTAGTGAGCGCTCATGGGCCTATCTGCGTGATTAGCGACCATTAAAAGCTGCTGAAATAGCGCCTTGGTTGTTCCATCGGATAAAAGTCACCAGAGATTCAAACCGGCCTTCATGTGGCTGAAGATACGTCTAACAAAGTGATGTTGCGGATATTGGCCTTGATCGGTTGTGGAAGCCCACCGCAACTTCAAACAGAACTCTTCTTCTGGTCGTTCAGCCCCTCCGACAACGCCGCCGCGAGATCGTCAATCGTCTTGCCCCGCTTCCTGTGCTCGACCTTCTCCGCGCCTAAGATGGGATCCTCCGCCATGATGCGATACAGCTCCGCCATGGCACGAAAGATATCCCCCTTCGTCTCAAAGCCGCCTTCCGCCCGATGAGTGTCGGAGATCTCCTCCATCTCCCGCACCCACCTGTAAGACTTGGGCGGCACCAGCGGGATGGACTTCTCGGCGAAGTCGAGCAGTCCCGGCGCGGCCTCCCGTATCTCGTCCCTCAGCTCGTCGATGACGCCGAGCTTGGAGGCCGTGGTGAACGCCTGGATGCCCAGTCCCATGAAGCCCTTGGTCGCGGTCGCGAAACACATCTTTAAACCACTGGCGGCGCCGATCTCGGACGAAATGTGTCGCATGTTCAGCGTCTCGGCCAGCTCGGGGCACGCTTCGCCAAGGGGATGCGGCCCGGACGCCGGCATGCTAGGGACGTACCACGGGCCCGCCGCCCCGCTGCCGGCCTTGGGCTTCGGCGGGCCGCCGATGATGCACCCGTCCACGAAGCGCACCGGGCTCTCGGCCCTGTTGAACATGCCGGCCATCTCTCTGCACGTAGCCGGCGACACGGCGTTGAGGTCGGTGAAGTAGAGCGGTTTCTCCAACCTTGCTACGGCGGTCGCGTGGATGATGCGCTGCGCGATGCCGATGGCATCCCTGGGTGGCGCTACCGAAAACACGAATGGTCGCGACTGAACCAGATGGACGTCCGAGTTCAGGACCTCGACGTTGGCGCTGCGCGCTCTTGCGATGGTCGCTCGACTGTTGCCGAGTCAGCTTCATTCGCGTGTGACGAATCCGTTTCGAGCGGGAGACACTCACCTCCTACCATCGCCGTTCGTGGCCACTGAGAAGCCCTTTGAGACGAGCAATTTCGCGATGCCCACGCCCATGTCTCCGATAGAGAGGATCCCGACCTTCGGCAAGGAGAGCGCCATGATGCGCGATACTGCCAAAATCCCACTGCCGATGTGGTATTACCAGCGGATTGTAGTTGCAAAGTACTTTCTGTATTAAAGAGGAGCGAGACTGGCGCTTACGATGCTGGTGCTGTCACGGTCAGGATGATGCGTCGGGGATGTTGCGAGCCGCGGCAAAGCCGTCACTTTGGCCGCCCGCGATCGGCGGATGACAACCCTGAAGCCGCAGCCGAGACGAGCTAACAGCGCGTTCGCGACATGGAACATCCGATGAGGCCAGTGAACAGTACCGGATACCAACAGCTTTGAACGGATCATTGAGCGGATCCTTCATGGTGTATCATGCACACAAACGCATTGTAACCTTCACAGAACAAGAGACTTAGCATGTAAAGTGGACTGCGTGCGACCGTCGAGTACTTCAATCGCGGCGACAACTTGGCAAATAAATAAGCGTGAGAGTTGAGCCCCCACAGGTTGACGGAGAGTTTGAGAAATCAAGTATATCGTGAATGACTAAAGTATTAGCGTGAAAACCACATATCACAACGCATTCATGATGAGGAGCCCTTCGAACCCGCCCAAGTTCCGACATTCATACTCGTTAATGTAGGCGATTATGGTTCCCCCTCCCCATGCTTTTGTGCGCCAAACACGTCAACACGACTCCCACCCACGAATCCAGGTTCGAGCCGCATCACCAGTCTACAGAGCCCCTGTCCGCTCCTCTTTCGGCTGAAACTTCAGCCTCAACAGCCGTTTGACACTCCTCCACGCGACCCCCTCCCACTCCTCCTCACTGACAAGTCCACTCGCCCTCAACTTGTCCATAAACTCTCTCCCCGCATCGTTTGCAGAAAACGGATAGTCGACACTGAACATGATCCTCTCGACTTTTGTCTCCTGCAGCAGACAGGCCATCGGCGCCAGCGAAAACATGCCGCTCGTCGTGACCCACACGTTGCCGTCCCAGACCTCTCTCAACCCGCGTCTACGCCCCTCGGGCGCGGGCCATCTCGCAGAGATCTTGACGAGGCGGTCGAGCATGAAGGGGAGCATCTCACCCATGTGGCCGAGGACGATCTTGAGCTTCGGGAACCTGTCGAACGTCCCGGCGGCGAAGAGGCGAAGGAAGTGCAGGCCGGTCCGGGAATGCCAACCCCACCCCCAAGCGCCCAGCGCCGTTGCGATCTCCGGACCGTAGGGCCCTCGGAAGTTGACTTTGGACTCGTCCTCGGATGGGAGTGCCGGGTGGAGGTACATCGGCACATCTAACTCCTGCGCCGCTTCCCAGAGGGGATGGAAACGGGGTGCGTCGAAGAAGCTGCCATCGTCCAGGTGGTTCCCGATCAGCGCCGACGAAGCCGAGCGCCCGCACGCAGCGGCGCAGCTCGTCGCGGCCGCGGTGGGGTCTTGCAGCGGCAGGACGGCGAAAGCGGCGTAGTGATCCGGATGCTGGACGATTTTGGAGTGTAGGTCGTTGTTGACGGCTTTGCAGAGCTCGGGCTCGAGATTCACGGGAATATGAGAGAGCACCGTCATTGCGACGGAGTCTTTGGCCATGTCCCGCAGCCTCGCATGCCCGATGTCGGCAAGCTTGTCCAGCACGGCGGGCCCGAAGGTCTTGATGCTGGCGAAGATGCGCCCGCTCTGCTTCTCGTCGAGCAGGGGCGACGTGTAGTGTTCTTCGATTGCGACGAGAGGGGCCATTGTGATGGGGTGATGGCCGACGCCGGTGCTGAATGGACGAGGGCAAATGGTTGATTCTAGGGCTCGTTTTGTGACGGTTGACCTAGTCTGTTCGACCGGAGAGATGACGAGCAGAACAGGAGGGTCTGGGGTTCGGGTCTTTGTCTCACGCCAAACCGGTGACGATATCAGTGAGGGGTGTGTTGCAACGCCCGAGTGTCCGGCTTTGGGTCGTCAACCGTCCGTCATCGCAAAATCCAACCGCGACGGCCGAGACACGTCGAAAGATGGGACACGTGAGCCGCGGTAGTCCAATCCGGAGGAAGACGCAACAGCGAGACAGCCAATGAGGCGTTTTGCCTTGTGCTCCTCATTGTGAACCGCTGGCGTTTGGTTCGGAGCGATGCTTCGCTAGACGCCGAGTCGGGCATCGAATCCGGCGCGGAGCGGACCCACAGCGCCGGCGCGGCCGGGGCCCTTCATCACAAGCCAGTCTTGTGTCTACCATGATGTCGAGATGGCGGAGGCCGACAAGCAACAAAGGTACACTGCGATCTCAACCACCCGGAGACAATGGCAATTCCCTGCATGGGCGCACTTCTGGGCAGACGCGTCTGTCGAGGTCCAAGGATACCACCGCATAGTCAGAACGCCGCTGACTGATCTTCGGTGCTTCGAGCAAAGGAACGCTACCTGCACAGCACGAGGGCTCTCGTAACCTGTTTGGCGTCCCCCAAGGAAAAGCCATCTAACCGAGCTTATCGGCTCCCCCGTGGTCCGTCAAAAGACGCAACGCAACAGCCTCACTGCTCCCCATGTCCGATGAGCCAGAATCCGATCAATGCCACCTCAGCTTACAAGGTCGACAACGATCCCCTGTAATAACAAGGGCAATGAACGTCTCCGGCAGAACTGGCCGTTGCCGGGAGAGCGAGGCTGCGAATCCATTCTTGTTTGCCGAATGACCCCGGTCGTTTCACTGCATTTTTAACCTTGCCCGGACTGTTAAACCCTCTTACGTGAATGCACTCTCCGACTTTGATACACGAGGGCGGTTACATTCCGATGTAAAACAAATTCTCTTCACTGCAATTTTAACCCCACCAGAGGGAGAAAGATTGCCCGTCAGCGTCGGGCAGCGTCGACGACTACCGCTACATGTGCGCTGCGATCGCTACCACACCCCAAGCAAAAAGCCTGGCAGAGGCCTCGCGCGCCTCGTTGCCCAGGGCTGCTCGACGACTCGGCCGCTCCCTTCGGGTTCGTGAGTCCCGACTGCACTGCAATTTGAACCCACCCGGCGGGAGCATGAGACAGCACCGACGGCCCTCCAGGCCACCAAACGCAAGCACGCGGTGGCTGCTTCGGCGCTCTGAATCGTCGCCACCGGCGCCTTCGACCTTTGGAAAGCCCGTGGTTGGATCAACCGGGAATCCTTTTGGCGGTTTCGCAACTATTAATCCAGAACCCCAGAAACCCCGAGATACCATACACACTAGTAGAAAAAAAAGCCAAGAGGAATACCAGCAAATGTTGGGACGAGCGTCTCTACCGACAATGCCAGCGCAGTGTCTGGCCTAGCACACAAACCGACAAAGGCGTCGTTTGGGTCCTGCTCGAACGTCGAATCCCGTCGAGCCGGCAAGCTGTGGTCCGGGGCGGACGTGGGAAATTGTGGCTCGCCGGGAATACTCAATCGAGGACCGGGCCCGGGTTACGTGTGCGTCACGAGCGGCACCGACTGCCGACGGAATGACTCGAGGACCCAAAGTGCGAGCGATCTGCGAAGAGGGCGCTAGGGAGGGGGAGGAAAGGCCAGCGCCGGCAGAAAGGGCTCGCATGCCGACGCGGAAGCGGCGCTCACGATGGCCTCATCTCCGAGCCTTCACACGAAATGCCGGCGCCACTTCACGGCTGCATGGGTCACTCGCGAGTGTGTGCATGGCGGGAGGCCGAACGCTGCGGCGCGACGCGACGACGACGACGACGAACCGTGGCATGCCCACCGAGCCAAGCATCTCGGTGCCAGGCTCGACAGAGGGCGTGTCTGCAAATGCGCCGACAAAGAAGCCTATCCCGCGATTGCTCACCGAATTGACACACGGGAAATACGTCCATCTATCTCGGTGCCTCGAGGCATCAAATCTCGAGTCGTCCACGGCCCGCTCCGATCGCGAGAAAAATTCTGCAAATGTTTCCACTGTAAGACGTAATAGAAACCAGGGACAGATTTTTTCATGCGTGGTTGAGATGGAGGGTAGCTTGGGGCAAATATCTCGCTAGGCTCCGCGCCCATCGCCAGACTTGGAAAAGGGCGGGAGCCACATGGTGGGAGACGCGAACAAGGAAAGGAAGCAAGTTTCCAAGTCAGAGCCGCCGCCGCCGCTCGGTTTAGCGCGGTCCGGGCGGTGGTGGTGTGGTACGTCGTCGTCGTCGTCGCCGCGCAAGGCCTGCTTGGGCGTCGTAGGGCTGACAATGACAGACAGTTCTTGATGACGGCAACGAGGATCGGAAGCCCGAGAGTCAAAACTTGCACCACGCTGCAACGTATCACCGGCCGGGGTGCACCCTTTCACCGGGGAGTTGTCCGAGCTGAGGAGAGTCGAGGCCGTCTTGGCAAACGACGATAAGCTCTCCAGGCTCGGTTGGAGGAAAGCTTGCGCTGCAGAGAGAGACCGCTGAGCTGAGCAGGGAAAGACGTTCGAGAAAAAATCTACCCGCCAAGTGGTTGGCCGGCCGGGCAGATCCCCTGTGCGTGCCATGCTTTTGCAGGAATTGAGCCGCCGCGATTGGTTTGGCCGAGGAGAAAATCGGAGATTTTGACAGAGAAAAAATAGAGGCTCGGGCCAAGCTCGGTGGGATCCGGGTGGCGCGACGGCGGCGTCACGGCGTGGCATGGCTCCTCTCTCGTCGATCTCTGCCATTCGACCAGTCTCCCATTCGGCCATTGCAGCCGGTTCATCGGGCGAACTGCGAGCGGCGGCGTGGGCGAGGACCGCCGTGCAGCGGAATGGCATGTCATTGCTTGCTTACTCGCCGTGCTCGCCATCTTTACTGAAGCGAGGCCCTGGTCTCCACGTTCCATTTCCACCCCCAACCGTCGATGGACGGCTCGAAGCATGCCCCCTGCGCAACGCCGTTGTTACCCGTGCCCCCGGCCGACTCCCGAGTCGCACTACCAGGGCGTGATGGGCCGTGAGACCATCGCGTCTCCATCGGCCAACCCGCAACGAGTAGAAGCCAAGGGGAGAGGGAGGGTCTCGAGCGCGGCCTTTGTCTGCTCGCGTGTGTCTTGGTGTCCACTGCTCGAGATTTTTCGACCGGTGGCCACCGTTACCTGTCGCGATGAGTCGACGCGGAGTGGAACCTGTTGAGTAAGAGAGGGCCCGTATTGTATTTAATCATGCCACGGGCGTTCTGGCTGTAGCGGAACCTCTCCTGTCCTCCCCCAGGTTTTCTGTCTGCTCATGCGTCTGGTGGTTTCCGGAGAAGCGAATCAACAGGCTTCTCTCTTTCCCCTCGATCCTCTCTCTCGTGTGTTCGCATTGCATCTGACCGCGGTCGACGAGGCTTGTCGCTCTGGTCTGTGAACGTCCCGCCGATACCCCAGCATCATCATGTTCGGCTCCAAGGAGAAGACGCCTCAGGCGAGTGAGGGTGAGGTCACTCCCACCAACGGCTCCAAGACCGATCTGGAGACGGGCGAGACGGGCGGGCTTCACCGAACCCTTCACAGCCGCCATCTGCAGTTCATTGCCATCGGTATGTCACTGGTCGAATCCCGTTTCCGTGCCGGGGTTGCGGTTGTTCTGACACATCGGCGCAGGTGGTACCATCGGTACCGGTCTCTTCCTCGGTAGCGGAAAGGCCATCGCGACCTCCGGTCCGGTCGGCACCCTGATCGCCTTCATCTTCATCGGTACCATCGTCTACTCCGTCATGACGGCCCTGTGCGAGATGGCCACATACATTCCCGTCCCCGGCGCCTTCACCTCGTATGCCTCCCGCTTCATCGACCCCACCCTCGGCTTCGCCATGGGCTGGATGTATTGGTTCAGCTGGTCCATCACCTTTGCCCTCGAGTTGACTGCCGCCGGTGTCATCATCCAGTACTGGAACGACAGCTTGAGCATCGCCATCTTCATCAGCGTCTTCTGGATCGTCTTCACCGCCCTCAACTTCATGCCCATTCGTATGTTTGGTGAGATCGAGATGTGGTTCGCCAGCATCAAGGTCGTCACCATAATCGGCTTCATCGTTTTTGCCATCTGCATCAACGCCGGCGTCGGTCAGCAGGGCTACCTCGGCTTCAAGTACTGGACGGACCCGGGCCCGTTCAACGCGTCCATCGTCGAGGGTTCCGTCGGCAAGTTCATCGGCTTCTGGTCAGTCCTGATCACGGCCGGCTTCAGTTTCCAGGGGTCCGAGTTGGTCGGTATCGGTGCCGGTGAGACCAAGGACCCTGAGAAGAGCGTGCCCAGTGCCGTCCGCTGGACGTTCTGGGGCATTTTCAGCTTGTTCGTGGCCACCATCTTCTTCGTCGGCCTCCTCGTCCCGTCCAACGACCCGTCGCTTCTGCTCGACTCCCAAGATGCCTCGGCGTCTCCCTTGGTCATCGCCGCCAACTTGGCCGGTGTCAAGGTCCTGCCCGATATCATCAACGCCGTGCTTCTGACTGCTGTTCTCTCTGCCGCCAACTCCAACGTTTACTCCGGTTCTCGTATCCTCGTGTCGCTCGCCAACGAGAGGTGTGCGCCGCAGTTCATGACCTGGACCAACAAGTATGGTACGCCTTACATGGCCGTCGCCACCACGTCCGCCGTCGGCCTGCTCGCGTACATGAACCTTTCCGCAAACGGTGGTGTTGTTTTCGACTGGCTCCTCAACGTCACTGCCGTCGCCGGCTTCATCAGCTGGTCGTGCATCAACATCTGCCATCTCCGCTTCATGGCAGCCCTCAAGGCCCAGAACATTCCGCGAAGCACCCTGCCCTACACGGCGCCTCTGCAGCCGTACTTGTCCTGGTACGGCCTGTTCTTCAACGTCCTCATCATCTTGACAAACGGTTTCGCCGTCTTCATCGAGTGGAGCACCAGCGACTTCTTCACTGCGTACGTCAGTGTCATCCTGTTCGTCGTTCTCTTGGTTAGCCACAAGATCTTTAACCGCACCAGGCCTCTCAAAGCGATCGAGGCCGACGTGACGACCGGTACCCTGCGAGCACGGTCGTGATTTCCAGATCAAAATGGATATTGGTGAGCGGGACAAGACGTAATCTGATGTAACATTAGTAGAATAGTTGTAATGATGATACCCCATGTGTTCAATGGCTTGGCAGCAGAGTGTTCGGCTATGTGTGAAATCGAAGCTTCTGCATGACGGCAGGTTTCCGACAACCCAAGAGCAAGCATCCCGGCTAAGCCATTACGGTCGCCGGCCCGAGCAAACATGACGGGATCAAGAAACGACAGTGTACAGCCCGACAGCACCGCCGAGACCGATTGCAATACTCCTCCCGAGGTTGTACAGGCCCCATTGATCAACCAGATACTTGGCTCCCTCCTCTTCCTCCTGGGTCAGGCCAATAGCCATGATGCCCATATCCTTGGTTTCCTCGGCCTTCTTGAACAGCTTCTTATTGATGTTGAGCATGAGAAACTTGGTCCATGGTACGATGGTGAAGCAGAGGGCGCCGGCGGCAGCGAACAGCCTCGACTTGCTAGGCAGGTGGCGGACAGTGTAGGCCATGTACCAGTAGCTCAGGGCGCAGAAGAGGGTCGGAAGCGGGAAAACGCGGCTGGTTCGCCTGAACATGCTGGACCATTGTCGTAGCATGAGCGGGGTCGGGGACTCGAGCAGGCGGGGTACGACGAATATGGAGAGGCCCAAGTTGAGGCCGGCGAGCGTCGTGTTGACGAAGACGGTCGACGTCTGGATGTTGCGAAGAGGGTTCGGCGGGGAAGACATGGTCGATCTTGGTCGCCGGGGAGGCCCGGATCGCGCGGTGTGTCGATGAAAGGTTTCTCGGGCGAGATGGAGATCGGGTGCCAGTGTTGGGAAAGTTCAGAAGTGTCGCCGTGAACGTCGTGAGGAGGAGGAGAAACGAGTTGTAGGAATGACCAAGGCGGACGACAAGCATGGCAGCTCGAGCTCAAGCTCGAATTTGAGACCGGGAGCTTGCAGGGGGCAGCGGCAGTGTCCCGGCGGGAGCTGCGAGGGTTTGTTCAGTGGGATGGCAGGCGTCAGACGTCAGAGTGGGGAGGTCCGAACGTGTCGGAGAAAGAGGTACGTACCTCACCTTCACCTTCAAAGCTCCTTCCCGTCGAGTAGTACACGGGTTGTGCCAGAAATACCACACATCAATTTATCATCGAGACAGTTCACAACTTCAATGCTGTTCCAGCAGAACCGGAATTTCAATACGCTTCTACCAACTGGGAGGAGACCAGAGCTTCCCCCAACGCTCAGCCATGCTTCAACATACGATCTGGCAAGCACCTCTCATGGAGAACTACGACGTTGTGCTCAACATGGTTGAAACGTTGCGTTGAAAGTGTCGAACCCGTTCGGCATCGCCAGATGTCGGCAACAAGCTCCAAAGGCTTCGTTGTTGACAGTGTCGCAGCACTTCTGATTTCCCTTCAATTTGTCGTCGATGGTCCCCTTGACGCTTTCGTCATTGCAAGCATCTTGGGTCAAGTTGGCTGTGAGGAACCCAGAGCTCTCATACCTGCCTTCGACTGATGTTCCGGCGCACTGAACACGAGCCGAGTAACTAAATGATCACGGTGTTGGCCGAGGTAAAATGACGTTGTAACCATTAGGGCTACTTACACAGAGACAACCACAGATGGGATTACTGCGGCAAGCGCGGCGATGGTGACGTGGAACCCCATGTTGAACCTCGCATGTGCCGACGGTGATTGTTAATCTGGAATGAGTTTTCCGATAACCGCAGTTGGATATTGTAGATTGTTTGAAGCGAGTGACACAAAACTGATCGATTGATCAAGATCCAATTCCTGGGGTTGGAGCATCCTTAAATAGCTTACTCGCTAGAAGCACAGTAACTAACCAAATCATGCAACGACTCGGCCTTGCCGACAGCAGTGCTCGACGTGTGAGACTTGAAATGAGCGTGTAATATCCTGGTTGTCGACCTCCTTGGACTCACTAATTGACACAGGGTAGTGTTAAGATATGAGTCTTACCCAAGTATAGCTGTCGTACCTCGGAGCGCCATGCCCTGGTCAAGCGAACGACATCCACATGCAAGTTACGCACAACTCGAATGCTTTTCAAATTCATTTCAGTTAGACCAAAGGGGAAAGCCTGTGGAACGCACCGCATACGGAATTCATACAGATCACAACTGGCTACAAAGACTCGTTGAATGCGCAGGGTGAGTGTTGTCCTGGGCTGGGCCGGTATGTCTATCACAATGTCATCCATCCCAGTCCGGGACGAACGTAGGAAACCTACAAGGCAGACAAGACAAGAGGCATTTCAATCAGATTGCGACTCACCAAGCAAGTAAACTTGAAGGTCTAGACGCAATAGTGAGGCCAATAGTTCCTAGTTTATTTGATACATAAGAGAACACCTAAAGCCTGTTACAAAGAAGTCTTGTACCTCTGCTAGTTGCTACTTGTCCTGTTCTATTTATTCGTCCATACAAGGCAGAATAGGCTTTCTCGTAGCAAACAGCCTGTTAACTGTAAGACTTCTTAATATCTAATCTAGTATCGAAGTTCTGATAAAGACCTGGCATGACTTACAGTGGAAAACTTTGCAGCCCGTGGAAGTCGTGAGCTAATCGTCTCGCGAAGAGCGTTCCTACATCCCCGCCGTGGGCAAGGTATCTACGGCCGAAGCCAAGGAGGACCTTGACCTGATTCTATATCTTCCCTCCATCATCAAAGCTAAAGTCTGTTTGTAACGTTCCCTCATCGCATCCAGGCGAAAACCCAGAGAAGTCATATTCTAATAACAAAGGGACAACGAAAGGATATAGAAGCGTTTCTAGGGTTTATTTCTGCCCTCAAAATTTTAGAATAAGGAGATACTCCATAAAACTGCCCAGAATGCCATGAAGAAGGACGATGGATATTACATCCTCATGTTAGGAGAAGAGAGCGACGAAATGGACGCTATAATCTGTGCTGTCGTTTCAATTAGAGCATTTGTTAAACTAAAAACGCCCGCTATCTTAGCAACCTCGTATCCGAGCCGAGAGACATTTCTCTCGTTGGTGGCGGTGAGCTGGCTTTGACCTGCTCTATAACGTGGATGAATATTTCTTTCTCTAGCTAGAAGAGGCTCAATACTCTTGCAACCGTCACATCCTTAGCTACGGTGATGCAGAATCACAACTAGAATGCGCTCGTGATCTTCTTCTTTTTCTTGACCAGTGGCAGCCACTCCACATAGCTAGTTCAACTGTTGCTTGCACTGGTTCAACCTCCACCACAGCTTCCGGCGCAGGCTCAAGGGGAAATTCGTACACCTTTTTGCCCTTTTCTTCTTCTTATCTTTTTAGTAAGTCTCGAGTCATCGTCTAGTGCAGTTTCGTCATTCGGCGCAGGTTCCTCTGGCGGTTCCGGTTTAGTCTCAGCGGCATCTACCAAAGGGGTCGCCTCGGGCTCCGTTGTAATATCCGGTTGAGCCGGAGGCGCACGCTGGGGCCCGGGGTAGACAAAGGTCGACTTCTCGCAACATATCTCAACCATGCGTTTAACGAGCATCTTGGAGTATGGCGTCGCGCTGTCAAAGCACCTCAAAACCCCGTTTTGTCCAACGAAACGGGGTCCCTAAACAACTGCTGAACCTGCAGCTTGATGAAGTCCGAAAACCAGAGGTCATTCTCCCCCAGGATTTGACAAGCATCAGATGCTAAGACGAGAATCTCTAAAGCAGGCAATGCTACTGCATAACGAGAGATCCTCGCCTCAGCAAGCGCCATCAACCATGGCAACTTGTAGGTATGTGCAGCGGCATAGACATGTAGACTGATTCCGAGTTGAGTCGGATTTCTCGCTGTGTCTAGCGACTCTTCGTCCCCAAGACTTTGCCACATGCCAGTGTGGAGGAAGTGGATGATCACATGGCCTGCTTCGTCTGGAATCTGTCTCAGACGTATTTCGTGAGAGCTGCGACGAATGCTCTCGAGTTCCTCGCATAACAGATCGCGCGGAACTCTGAATTGCTGCCCGCTCTTGAAATAGACCTTACAGCTAGGGCTTGCATAAGGGCTTGAATTTTTATCAGCTTCAGAATTTGTATTGAGAGAAGAAACTTCAACTTACGACACCCTAGGTCGAACTTCAGGTACGGGAGCTTCCGACGTCTCTGGCGGCGGTGTCGCCCTCAAACCGTTCATCTCCATGCTTGACAACAGCTTGCTGCTGGCCAACCCTTGATTCCACTGACGGGTTCCACCGAAGCCTTTTAAGGTGTCGTATCTTCTCTCTATGTACTGCTGTATTGTTTATTACCTCGTCAGTCAATCACATCACCTTTGCATACGGTGTGTGGATCAGCGAAAACCACGCTCGATGGCAATGGTTTCCTTTGCTTTATGCGCCTGCCGGACGCAGCCGCAGCTTTCCCCGCTGTGATTGCAGCGTTGAAGTGCAGGAGTTTGTCCAGCCTCCTGCACAGACATTGCCAAACTCCAAAGGCGTTGGTTCCGACAACAGTATGCGCACCTTGGCAAGCCAGTCGCTTACAGCCTATGTTAACCCTCACTGTCCCGCGTGACTTGCTTGCAGTGGACTTGCAGCCGGTGAACTCGGTTATGATGCAGGGTGTCCGCCGCCGAGATAAAAATTAATGGCTAAGCGCTCCCCACGTCATTGCGACATGCGCAGCCTGCTGGACTAAACCACTGTACTCTGCCTGGAAACAGAACCAGGTATATCCTGAGGCTAACAACACCTTCATCAACAGTAGTTAATGAAGTTATGAAAACAATCTTGTATCATCAAGCCACTTTAATGCATCGTACATGAAGCGTCTCGTATCGCAGACTAAACACGTGTGGCTGGCTGCAACTGGGAGGCACCGTGTAGACGTTCAGAACAGGTGACGTGTTAATTCCAGGACAAGGTTGCGACTCGATCTGGAGTTGCACGCATATTGGAGCGCTTCCTAGATGCGGGCGTAAACAGGCGACTTCACCCCCCCTAACAGTGCATCGAGCGACACCGACGTCCGCTCCTGCAGCTCTTTTCGACTTATATGCTGCACAATGGCGACCGGCGAGGGCTTGTCGCGGCTTAATCAGTGACAGTGCCGTATCTACTCCCTAGCAGCTGTCTCCTTACTGCATGGGAACTCTCGCCATTGAATTCTCTTCTTCAATATTGAGCTTACGAGTGGCCAGCTGCCCAAAGCATCATGTGACCTGGAAGCAGGTGGCGCCCCCATGGTCTTGCATGCCCCTCTGGCCACTGCGAGCAGTCAATGAATGGTTTGCTTCTTACGCGCACTCTTCATCATCCGTTGTGCTGTCTCGCCGTGCCATCTCTCGTAAGATTCCAAGAACACTAGATGCCCAACTTCTTGTAATGGAGCTCACCGAGTCCCCCTCCAACGTTCAGAAACGGAAGAGAATCGCAGACGAAGATTCGCTCACGGCAAAGAAACGGCCGCTCCTGAATTGCTCTACCGAGGCTAGTGCTGCTCTCTGCGACCGCTGCCGTAGCATTCGATGGGCTCATCTGGTTGCGAATATACCAGCGGAACACAAAGGCTGGAGAGAGGCGGATTTGCCTAACGTAGATCTCGCTGCTCTTGAGCATTCGCCCTGTCCTATCTGTAAGCTGCTCGTTGAAGTCATATCCAAGGATCTCAACGGTAAGCATTGCCGTCTTGTTGCATTATCGTCGTCAGCTGCAATCCTAGGCCGCGAAGTACGAAAGAGCAGTCTAACGCAACACTCTGACTGCACGGTGCTGTTCCCCATGCTCGAGGCCAAGTTTACCGATTCATCCGCTTGGAAAGACAATAAACAGGCTTGGTATGATGCAGGCTGCTTAGCCCTTGTGAAGGCTGGTGGCATGAATCATCTGCCCGTGACGGGGCCGAGACTGATTTCGCCAAAAGTGGATTTCGGACTGGTCAAAGACTGGTTGAAACATTGCACAAAACAGCACCACAGTACCTGCAAGAGCGTCGGTGGCGGTAGCAGCAGGGTACAAGGACTCCGGGTCATTGACTGCCAGTCGAGGACGACAGTTAAGGCGCCTGCGAGTTGCAAATACTTTGCTCTGTCGTACGTTTGGGGAAACGACGTACAACTTCAATCGCAGAGAGAAATCGACAGCTCCTCAAAAGACGAAATCGACTTCCCTCCAGTGGTCGTTGACGCTGTCCGCGTAACCTTACAACTAGGTGGGCGATATCTATGGGTGGACCGGTTGGTAAGAAACAACAGGATCCCAAGTTCCATGGTATTAATCAAACTCTCTGACCACTATTATGGAACAGTGCATTGACCAGGAAGACGGTCCTGTGAAAACAGCACAAATTGCTCAGATGAATGAGATTTATTCGCACGCGCATCTGACACTCGTCGCTGCGGCTGGGATAGACTCCTTCTATGGACTGCCAGGGGTTGGAACGAGGCAGCGCCGTCCGCAGGGACAGCTGTCTATCGATGATGTCGCCGTTATCCAGATCTTCCGGCACACTTCAGCTGAACTTCGCTCGTCTAAATGGGCCAAGCGTGGTTGGACCTATCAGGAAGGCTATCTATCTCCCAGACGACTGATATTCACCGACTATCAAGTCTCTTACCTGTGCAACGCCATGCACTGCATGGAGACAACAAAAAGGCCTCTGGATCTTTCCAAGAAGGATAAACGAACGAATATTTCTATCTTCCTAGACATCATACCTAGCGCGTCTAGTTCAAGCGTTAATTCCAGGAAAGACAACAACGACCTGTGGGAGCAACTAAAACAGAACCAGCTAGTAAACTATACCAAGCGAGACTTATCCAGCCATTCAGACTCTCTCAATGCGATTCTCAGGCTATTTCGCGCGTTACAGACAGAGGGCATCCGGCATCTCCACGGCATACCTATCCGCAAACCCTCTCCATCAGCATCGTCTGGTTTCGAGTTTTCCCTGACGTGGCATCACGAAGAGGTCACTTCACAGCGTCGGACAGAATCTCCCAGTTGGAGCTGGTCTGGATGGAAAGGCGGCATTCGTATGAGTGCGCCCGACGTCAGGGATTCGTATGACTGTGAGATCCAGCTGGCGCAAGAAGGTGGTCATGCGGTGTCGTTGCAGGATTGGTTCCGCAAAGAGATACGAAGTCCGAACTTGACGAGCACAAATGCTCCTCGGGTGCTGCGCATCACCGCCATGACTATCCAGGTCAACTTGCAAGAAAAGAGCTGGAACTACTTGAACGAAACACGCAGCTCAAAAAGCTGGCTCGCAGGAATGAGCTTCAACAAAGGAATTCACGCGGCTCTTCCGATTCGCAAAAATGTCACGGCTATGGCCTACGCTTATATGGACGAGAGTGTATCAGATGCTGTGTTATCGGGGCTTGTCTTCCAGCCAAAATACCAGCAACCGTGCGAGTCACAGGGGCATACCATTCTTCTTTTGAGACAAAACGGGCAGCACTACAACCGGGTCGGTCTGGTCAGAGTTCCTGGCTCTGGTCTGACGCGGCCTGCGGCAGTTGGCGGCCGAGACCCACAGATAATTTATGTGTCACGAGGCTGTGATAA
>JAIMZG010000515.1:0-15650 GCA_020466075.1 Colletotrichum coccodes
GCTTCTCTACTTTCGCTCACGCTAATCGTAGAATCTCTTTTGATTTCTTTTCCTGAAGTTACTAAGATATTTCAATTCACTTCGTTTATTAAAAAACTTCTCTTAGGGTTTATATTTAAAATAAAGCTTTCAAACAAGATGCAGATGCCAGTAAGGAACGGCGCTCCGCGAATTACCAATTAGGCAGCTCTTATCCACTTCGGTAGCATACCGGTGACTACTTCCAGGATGACCTCCGCGGAGGAAGAAGGCACAAAGATGCAATAGCTGCCTGCCACATAAATGTACCAGGGAATGAGGCAAGTTCTTTGTTTTCCCCTTTTGCTCTCCTTTATGTGTTTTGCTCTTTCCATCTCCACTGTCTTGTTGTCTTATCCACTTGTATTATACTTCTGCATTACAACCCTTTTATATTAACTGCATCATTCTCAACAATCCCTCCAGTCATGCTATCGCCTCTAATCCATCGACATGGCATGCCACGACCACGTAACCAAGTGCAAGCTCGACATTGCGGAAGTACACGCCAACGACATTCAGACATCCACTGATGATGGTATCCCCAGAAAAGGCAGTCCTATGAGTATGGATACGTACACTCTGTTAGCCGAACCTATCTATCCCGATGGAGACCTGTTTGTCATCCTGCTCGGCCACGAAGAGTCATTCATCGCTGGCTATCAATTATCTTCTCAAGTTTGTATAGTGGCGTCAACAACCTTTTCTCGCGTGATCGACTCGGCCAAGACTACACAAGATGGACATAAGGTGGTCAAGTTATATGACAGTGTAGGCTCTGAGGCAGATGCTTTTCGATGCATCTTGTCAGTGTTACACCACACGAACATCGGTGTCTACAAATATCTCTCAGCTCGAGATCTCCTGCAAGTCGCCAAAGTCAACTACATTTTGGATTGCGACAAGGCCCTTGCGCCGTGGATCCGCCTGTGGTGCCAAACGGTACGTCAGGAGATCGCCAGCAGCAGTCAACCAAAGACGGAGGAGCTGGGTATGCTACTAAGTTCGGCCATCACCTTCAAGGCCGAAGAAGAGCTCCTGGTGTTGAAGGAATTTGCTGCTCGCCATCTTCCAGTTGAATTCCTGGAAATATGGAGTAGGAACCAGAACCTCAATACGTTGTACAGGCACAAGTCTCTCTGTAAGTTCATGTTCACGTTCCTTCGTCATCTCTGTTCTTTCTCCAACCCTCCTCTCCGGCACTAGACACAAGATATTATATATGGATTGTCGAAAACATTAACAAGTAACCGTCTTAGATGGACTACGTTGCGACGTGGTCAAACTGTATACTCTTGTGGCCGACTCCATACACTCCCTCGAAGGCATCCTGGCGAGTCGAAGCCAAGTGTACCCCACCAGCCGTAAGCTTTGCTCGCGTTGCGGCCGACAACATCCAGGTACTGCCAAGAAGTGCCACCCATGCCGCGAGATCATCCTTTGGCCGGAGTTTTGCACAAAGTCATATCGAGTCGGCGAATATCTCAGAATCCTCACTGTCAACAATTTGTGGCCGCCGAACATCCTTCGACGAGACGACACTTCTATATCGCAGGTCGTGCAGCGGGTTTCCAAAATGTCCCTTGACATTGCGCATCGTTGCCGAGGCGGAACGAACTGCCCCTTACTTATCCATATCAACGCTCTGTCAGCCCAAGTGAAGCGTGTCATAGATGAGTTCGTAACGGACGTGGAGCAGACGGATGATGGAAAGGTCCATGGAGGCGGCGAAGGTGAAGGTAACATGGGAGACAGCAATGAAGAAGGCATCGAACGCAATATTGAACATGTCACTTGAGAAACGATGAGCGAGATTCCCGGGGGAGGATTGATGAAGGAAAAGAGCACTTGACGGGGAGAGCTAGAAAGTACTATTTTATTTCCGTCGAAACTTGCATTTTTGATCCTGGTAATGATTTGCTTTGTTTGCTGAATTCGGATCCTTGGGTATACCCCTAACGCCCTACGTCCCGTCACAACCTGAACGCCTGAAAAGTTTCTGTGCCAGCAGCGTGTATCGTACAATCCTACGTTCTCTAGGGTCAAAGCTCATCGTTGGGAACCCACTCCATCTTGTTGTCGATGAACTTATGGCTGTAGTAGCTGTCAGTTATGCCTGCCGTTGTGATGCTTTAATCGACAACCTACTTCTTAAACTCTTTCTCGGTCAGGCCTTTCTCCCCGTATTCTGCAACGAGCATCTCCTTGTACTTGTGGGGGATCTTGGCCTTGACTCCCTCAAAGGTGGTATCCAGTAGAGGATAGAGGTACGTGTCACGGAACTCGTGGCCGTCCTTGGAGGCCAGCACACCAGCGCCCTCGGGATGATCCTCGACGTAGCGAGCGGCGGTGACGTCAATAAAGAGGCCGCTGTCCATGTCGATCCAGCGAGCATCGACGACGTTGCCCTCGTCGAAGGCGTCCTGGCCACGATGCACGTAGTTGGGGTTCACCTCGAGCTGGAAAAAGCGGCCCTGCGGCACGGAAGGGTACTTATAGTACCAAGTCGTCATGTTGTAATAGGCGGCAAGAAACTTGATGCCGTCCTCGGTGACCTGGACGTCTACGCTCGAGTCCCAGGGGAGAACCTAGAGGGTGTTAGTCGCTTGACTGAGAAGCTCATGAACGAAGAGACGAGAGACGAACTTGCTTGTTCCACCACCATCCCAGTAGGGAGCCGTGCATGAGCCACGTCTGGACGCCGAGGTCACAGAGGGTCGAGAGGTAGGTCTGGACTAGAACCTTGACGGCGTCGCGCTGCGCCGTCTCGTTCAGCGGTTTTGAAGCGAAGCGTGCATCGTAGTGTGCGGAGAAGCTGTTGGAGACCAGTCAGTACAATATCCGATCCCCAGGTGTTGATCCCCATCACAATGTGCAGAGTTGTGGAAGAGGCCCTTAGTCTCTTCTCATAGTAGCTCCCATGCAGATACTGAAATCGAACATAACAATCCGACGACATACCTCGACTCGTGAAAATACTTTGCCGGTTGGCTCCGAGCCTCTTTCCGTTCCGCCGCCGCCGCTTCTTCGGAGGAGCTAGGAGTCGGAGATCTGTCTTGGATCGGTGTGGCTTGGGCGATTGTGAGACCGGCGACGATCGCCGAGAGAAGGCGTGCAAGATGCATCTTGGCTTGTCCTTTACAAGTGGTACAAAAGTGAAGCTCCAAGATTGCGGATTATTCTCCCTTTGTGAGTGAGGAAACGGTGAGGCGGCGTAATTCTGTCGTAGCTCGCCAGGTTGTGGCCCTGGTTATCTCACTTCCCGTTTGGCTGGGCAAAACGTCATCGAAGGCGCGAGACAGCGACGGGTGAGTGTAAGAGCTCCTTTGATCCTTCCACCCCGGTTCTTGCAGCAAGGTCGGGAAGGCGTGGAAAATCAGCGGTGATTCGAAGGTTTTTCGCACTCAATCAGGAAAACATTTAACAAAGGAAGCGTTTGAGAGTTATACTGTGGGAATTCACAGTAAGCGCAACCTGACAAACGACCGAATCAACAAACAAGTATCTAGCCGCCGAGGAGGGGCTGTTTGGGTTTATCTATATCTTCTCATGCCTCTGCCATCCGTACCATCCTCCAACCGCCGAGAGACCCGATGCGTGCTCCCGGATGAGGGGGTACTAAGCTGGGGGCCAGGGTGGATAGTTGTCTAGGACCAAACCAACAGCAAGCACAAAAGCACGCGTAAGACTGGCAAAAACCTGATGTGATGATCAAATCTTAGCCTCCTCCAGGTTCCAACAGGCCCCTCCCCCAACGGCGGCGCCCCCACTATCGGCACTGTGGCACTGGACCAACAAGCATAACAACAGGTGCACGCTGTTCCGGGGTCGATGTACCCGCTTTCGAGGGGGCTTTCTGCGCGCCTGCGACCGTTCCTTCGGCTGGGCCGCGTCATGATGTCCCGTTGGCGCTGCCGTCAGTCCCGACCCTCTATTTCGCACTAAAGATGTCGCCAGTGGGTCCGAGGATCTTCAAAACTACACAGCACTTTGCCCGCCCACATCCCGAGGATTTTTGAATTGGGCGCGGCGTAATGCTGACGACGTCTCTGCTGCGCACGGCGGCACTTTGGAATTCGAGGCTCAAGGGGGTCTGTTCTGATATTATCGCTCCCAGTTTAGGAAAAGGATGGAGTTTGCTCGCGATATGGAATCTGGGTTTTCCTTGCTCGGATAGCGACGTCTGTGTCTCGTCAGGACGAAGGCTGTGTAACCTGGACCGAGAACGAAGCCACGCCCGTACCCCCGAGTTAGACCCGCACCTGCAATGCTAGAAGCCAACCAGTTGAGAGGGTAAGCTTCTTTGTCAGAGAGCATGATGGCTTATGAGCTCCAAAACATTACTACGATCTCCCTGAGGGGTAGTAGGAGAATAAAGTCAATGGTGCCGACTGCAGAAGACGTCAATGCAGAACACTAACTACTGTGATCTTAGGGGCAGGGTTTTTCTCCTAAGCTGGATATTGAGGAAGCCGGGCCCGCCTAGCCGTGCGAATAATGACTTGGACTGGCTAGGATAGGATTCCATCTAAGTGCACCAACTGACCAGAAGTACTGTTGTTTGAGTAAGTGTGGCTGTACCTCCTCGGTAACCTGACTAGGAAGTAGAGCTTTTGCGGCAACCATAGTATGCCGAAGTCCAACCCTGAAGTCGGTTCCTGCCGATGGTGCAGGATTGCCATGGTCAGATGTGTAGGGCCAGACAGTCGAAGACCGGCGACACCTCCACCACGGCTTTCAAACCTCGAACTGGCTTCAAACACTGTTGCTTTTTGGACGGATAGTGTTGTGGCTGGCACGCAACCAGGACAACCACATGGGGGAAAAGGCGGGCGGTCTCGAAACTCGGTCGGCCACCGGTCTGCGACGGACACGGGAGCAAGCGAGACAATGGACCCACCCAAGCACGGCCGAGGCCCGTCCATGACCACTCTGCAATACAAAACCAACCCGCTAGATCGACTCTGCGGGAAGAAGATTCCCCTTGCGCTATCACAAGTAGGCGTCCCAAGCCGGCGGTAACTTCGGAAGATGGCGGTCTCAAACATTGCCATCAGTCAATACCCCTCCGAGGCCTTTGTCGAGAGCTGCGGGGCAATCGTCTTCGACCTGTCCGGCAGCCCAGCAAAGGTATGCCTGCTGCATTACCTAGTCACTGACGAATGGCTCCTCGCAAAAGGGAGACGCAACTGCGGCGAGTCTAGGCACGAGGCGGCGCTGCGGGAGGTGCTCGAGGAGACGGGCTTTCGCTGCAGATTCTTGCCTGTGGATATGGCTACGCGAGCGCCGGGGCCGGATGACGATGCGGACGCCCCGGACGCGCCGGCCGCGCGTCGAGCGATCACGGAGCCGTTCATGTTGACAATGCGAACCATCGGCGGACGGGCAGGGGTGAAGCTCATCTGGTGGTACGTTGCCACCGTCGAAGGCGGGAACGGAACACAGACAGCGGAAGGAGAAGCGCAGTTCGTGGCGAGCTTCTTTGCCTGCGACGAAGCCGTTGAAAAGCTGACCTTCGAAAATGACCGCGAGGTTCTCAGGAGGGCCATTGATCTGGTCGCAACAACAAATCGCTCAGGAACACCCATCTCATGCCCCGCCTGACGATGCATTTCTCGATTCGGCATGGGCTTCGCAATCCGCGCAGCAGGTTGGCAGGCACCGACTGGGGGAATCCACGTCTCCAATGGCACTATCCCACGAGCGGGGTTACATAAGCGACCCTTTTGAAATTGAGCCAATCAAAGTTCTCCCTGGCGGCACTACGTGGCTGGGTCCCAGGCTGTCGTCACCTTGTCCAGCACGGATAAGGCTCAGGCTCGAGCTGATAAGGCCAGCTGGACAGCTCCTGATGGGGGGATGTGAGTGAGTGGTGTGCGGCAGCCCGCGCGGCGTTTGGCTGGATCTGGAACCTCTCTCTCTGGAAGGACCATGGGAACTGGCAAGCTTCACACCTCCGCATTCCACTTCGAATAGCCTCAATCTCGGCTTTTGCTTCAGTCGTGCATCTACCTTTCCTTCACCTCCGAGCTTCGTTCAAACATAATTCAACCCGATCAGAGCTCTCATCCGAATCGAATCTCCCTTCCCTGGGCTAGCTCGCTGCCTCGTGTGATGTGAAACGGCGCGGCCTTCGCTTCCGCTCGTTGACTGTTTGCGTGTCGCAACCGTATTTCCCGAGCCCACCCATCGCAGCCTCTAGTCAGATCGGCATCCGCTGGAAGCTCGACTTCCCATCCAGCACCATGACTGCGTGGAACGTGAGTGCTTCGAGGTCGATGGACACTCTCTCTGGGCCAGCCCGCTGACCTGTTTGTCCAGGTGTTCCGTTACATGGGAGACATCTCCCACCTCCTATCGAAATGCATACTGATGTTCGCGATACACCGCAACAGAAGCGCCGAGGGTACGTCGGCCGAACCTCCCAACCAATAAACCCGATACTGACCTAGTGTGCGCGCGTAGGTGTCTCCCTCATCACCCAGGGCTTGTACGCCATCGTATTCTGCACGCGATACCTCGACATATTTAGCGAGCAACCGCTATGGAACTTCATCTTCAAGCTATTCTACATATCATCATCGTTCTACATCATCGGGGCAATGCACTGGATTTTCCCCCGCACCAGGGAGCGCGAGATCTCTTGGAAGGTCGGTGCCGGCGTCTTCGGCGGCTCGCTAGTATTGTCACCTTTCGCCATGCTCATCTTCGAGAACTGGTGGAGCTTCCGAGTCGTAAGTCTTTCTCTTGCGCAGCAACCCCAGCCACGCTCCCTCTGCTAACGCTATATCACCAGTGGCTTTGGGACTTTTCCCAGATCCTCGAGTCCGTCTGCGTCCTGCCCCAGCTTCTTCTGCTCCGCCAGACGACCGTCCCGACCGTCATTGACTCCTTCTACCTCGTCACACTCGGTTCCTACCGTGCCTTCTACCTTGTCGGCTGGATCACCCGAGAGATGGATATCAACGACAAGGCCCCGAACACCGTCTCTGTCATCTTTGGCATCATTCAGACAGCCCTCTACGTTGACTTTGCCTGGGTATATTACACTCGCCAGCGTGTCAAACTCCGCAACGGCGGTATTGTGGATGCGGACGACCTGCGCCGCGGCTGGTTGCTCAACAGGATCTTTGGCAAGCGCATCGATGCCAACACCGATGACGAGGAGAGTGCGCCAGCGCTCGGCGACAACGACGGGCAGACTCGCCGTGGCGGCCGGCCCAAGTGGGGTGCCCGCGGCATCTCGGTCAGCGCCGACGAGGGCGTCCTCGACACCGACAGGGAGAACCAGCTCCGAGCCGAGGAGCTCGACGGTGTGGTTGACCCCGACGCCAAGATGAAGGACCCCGATGAGCTGGCTCGTGTGCTGGACGACGACGACGATGACGACACGAACCAGGCGTCCGGTAGCAGCGGCACACCCAATGGGATCGAGAATGGCTCAGAGTGGCGCAACTAGCCTCCGGGGCTAGGCGATGGTTTTCCGACAAGTAGGCGCCGTTGCACCGTTGAATTCGATGGAAGGTTGGCTCTGAGATGGGGCTATGGCAGCCTAGTTACCATGTGTATGGGTGGTGGAAATACAATCAGCTACCGATCGAGGAAGAGAATGCATGGCAGAGGTTTCTTGTCAGCGTAAATGTCTCGCAAACAGCGTCTGAGGTCAGGATGACGCTCTCTCAGCGGAGTTTGGACACGATTCTCGTAAGGCTATATAGGATTGTTGTATGTGTTTATGAGAAAATCAATAAAGAGAGGTTTCATGTTATATGTATATGATCCTGTGGATCGATGCCTTCCACTCCTAGCCGCATATCTACCTTGCGCCTGTTGCTGCGTGTGCGCTTACAACAGTCACGCAAGACTGCCTGATCCTAATCGACGGACATTGCGATATCGGACCAGCTCGAGTTGCTCTTGGCAAAATAGCACGTCGTCTGCATCCTGAAGCCGCTGCCGGTTCAAGCCCGAAGACGCGTACCTCGGGTCATTCAAACCGGCTCGCTGTCGAACCCGATTGGCGCGGAGTCCGCAAGCTCAGGAGCCATTCCCGATCCCATCCCGTCGCATTACAGTTGAGGGTAGTCTCCAAAACGCATCCCCTCCCCCCCAAGTAGTGTTCATGACAACGCTTCGGCCATGTCGTTGGTGCGCTGTTCCGGGCCAGTGATTCCCGCAGCTTACAAAAAGAAGAAAAAAAACGCCCAAGCCGGAAGCTCGTCAGGGTCGGCGCCGCCTATCGCCCCTCCCTGAATTAAGAGTCCCCCCTCGTCGAAAGTAAATATCGCTCTCCAAAACGCTCAAAAAAAGTTTCGTTTCCCGTTTCCATGTATCAAGACATTCGTCGCTTCACCCGACCGTGGCAGTCACGTTGGAGGTAAACTCCACGTTACCTCCAAACGCCAGAATCTGCTCGACGCTCGTCATGCGCGTCCAGTCACCCGTCAACACTGCGCTGTCGACGGCGAAGCCACCCGCTGCAGCCGTGGCGTTGACGCCGGTCGCGTTCTTGAGATGGCAGAACTGCGCGGTGCCCTTGACGAGCCCGACGCCAACGCAGATCCCCCCGCCATTGAGGAACACGTCGTCGCCGACGGCATCGCTGTACCCCTGGTTGTACTGTGCGCACAGCGTCATGCAAGTGAGCATGTCCGGGACGGTCATGACGAGGATGTCGCGCAGCGCCGGGTTGATGCCCTGGCGCTGCGGGTAGAAGGTGTTGCATAGGACGTCGAAGGACATGACCTGGTCGTTGTTGAAGCGGATGGGCGACCCGGAGGCGTCGTAGGGCGTGACGGTCGTGTTCGTGCCGGGCGTCACCTCCGGGCAGTACGGGTTGATCGGGGCCGGCGAGGGGACGCCGAGGATCTGAGTGACAGGTTTGATTTCGTCGGAGTCGTCGAAGCGTCCGATGGGGCTGGGCTTTCCGTCAGCCCGAGGCTGAAGACGAATGACGAAACGGACGGGAGGACGGTCGAGGGAGGAGGGTGGAGGAGGAGATAAAGAGGTTTCAAGAGAAAGTGAGCTCGTTCGTCAGACGTACCGGTTAGCCAATCCCAGCGCCAGACCGACGGCGATGGCGACGCCGACGATGATGACTCCCAGTGCGACCGCGGCCCAGAACCGGAAAACTGTCAGGCCCAGGATTGTCTTTCTCGACCTCCCGTCGTTCTCTCTACCTCTTCCCCCATCGAACCTCTGCCTCCAGCCCGCCACAGTCCCTTGTTGTCGTTCGGGATCGGACGGCGCCACCGCCGGCGCCGGGACATGTCGTGCGGCAGTCGCCGGCGCGGCGGGCGCCTCGGAGCTGATCCTCGACTCTGGATAAGGCGGCGACGCATCTGGTACACTTCGGAGATGGGCAATCTGAGGGTAAGAATGTTGCGGGAACGACTCAATCTGCTGTATCTCGGGCGAGTCTACTGGCGATTGCGCGGCATGGTTTGGCGGCGAGGTCGGGTCGACGGTGACGGTTCCGGGTTGATGCCGCCGCTCATGGTTCGGGATTATGAACTTGTGCTTCTCTTCGTCCATATTGACATCGCAAGCCTCGCCCGCGGCGCGGCGCGGAGGCTGCTGGGAAAAAGGTTGCTTGAGAGTGTATGGTTCCCAGCCTCTTCTTTCGCCCTCTTCGAAGAGTTTCCGTGTTGTTGTTCCCCCAATCTCGCGCAGCAGCTCACTGACGCATGCAGGGTCCCGCGTAGGGTTCGACAAAACGACCGGGCCGCAGCTGCAGGACCTCTAGTTCCCCTTCTCTCTTTCTCACTGACGGGATGAAAGTAGAGGTGCAGTGCAGGCACAGTAGGGGGAGAACAACCGATCGTTACGATCGACAGGTCAATGTAAGGTGAAAAGAGGATAGGCCTGGATACGGAATCCAGCGGGAGGTGGGAAAAAAGGTAAGACTGGAAACAAGAGACACACGCGGGGCATGGAGGCACCGGCAGTCGCGCAGAGGTAGCAGCCGATTCCCTGAAGTGCGCAATGAATCCGAGAAAGGGGATGCAACGTGGAGATGGTGCGCCGTTGTTAGACTGGTCGGCTCACACCCCTTCTTCCCTTCTCGCCTCTCTGGGTGCTGCTGTTTAAACGCTCCACTCGGATTCTTTCTCTTTTTTACCCTAGGAGATCCCAATGGGCAACTGCTTTTCCGACTCGGGCCCTTGAGGGAAGAGAGGAGGGCTAAAGACTGGGATGAAGGCCTCGGGCGTTCCCCGGACAGGGGAAAGGCGGGCGTGCGGTCTCGTTGCTCCTCGCTCTTCTCACTTGAGCCTGACTACGAGCCCGAGCCTGCTTTTGCTTGGTTCTGCACCGAGAAAGTGATTTTAAGATGTGGCTGTAGCCGATATAGTAGTGGAACCAATGACATGGGTGGCCACGGATGGGAAAAGAGGTGGCCCGAACTTGTCATGACGAAAAGATCCAAATTTAACCCCCATGAAAAATTGTGTGTCTCCAGTCCAGAATCCGGTGTGCCGGCTGCTTCTCGGACGATTGACGCGACAAGAACCAAGATTTCGTGCAGTTTCGTCAAAGGGAGGAGATAAAAAGCATTAGCTGGGCACACTGGGTTAGGCTCAAGAGTCTTGGATCCTCGGGTCCTTGGGTCCTTATTCGGCATTCGCAACCGACGGTTATGCAGGGGGTTGCGATAGCCACGACCCCCGCTGCGCTGCAATCGATCATCCTCCCGCTTTGCGTGAAAGGGGAGTTCGCCCGGGCTCCCACTCGGGGGAAATGTGGAGGAGGTCTCCACGCCTACGGTCCGCTGAGCTGTTGTGATTTCCATGGGGGTTGCAATTGCTTCTCTGGGGGCAGTCGCGTCGGGGACTTCCAGATTGATGCAAGCCCGCCCGCTGTCGATGATCTGAAACGTTGCTGCTGATGGGAAGAGGCGACGCCCGCAGGTTATATCGCTAGGGCTGATGGGATGACATTAGGCTGACGTTGGTCGACTTCTTCGGTGGCGTTGCAAAATGAAAAGAAGATACAAGCCACCGAGGAACACTTCAATTGGCAAAGGCCCGTTACTTCGAGGGGAGAGAGAGAAAAATATGTCGCGCGAAATCCGTCGGTCAAAACCCGGAGCCCCCGACCCGCGGGATGTAACGAAAGTGGCCAGTCATCTCGGAGTCATTGTGGGCTTCGTCGCGTAGGGCCGACGTCTCTCCACGGGGGAAAGACGGATTGTCCCGCCGACAGTCGAGAGCTTTTTCCGGGTGCCCGAGTGGATCCTGAAGTGATTCTCTCGCAGCCACTTCGTGAAATGAATACCGAGGGGTCACGTGGCGAGCTGCCAAGATGGAGCACCCGAGAGACGGAACGAGGAGCAACGACCACTACTGCCTTTCATAACGAGCGCCACGACCAGGAGAGAGCAGTCCTGGTTTGCTATATCGAGCAGCCACTTCCATATCAACGAGATACATCGTTTACTGGGTTGTGCGATTGATGATCGATTGAGTCGTAAGGCTGGTTTCGTTGAGCGATCCATTAGTTTTGTATACTGGTGTCATGTGTGTGATCTCGTCGTATTCACGGACGCGGGGACATTACCACCATGCCAATCTCTCAATCAATGCTTGTAACATCAACACTACTCAGCTATCCAAACTCTCTTTTAGTTAAACATGTAGGCCAATTACGTTGTTAGCAATCATGTAAACCAATGCCAAACAGTGTAAAAGTAGGTCGAGAGGTAGCCAGTTCTAAGCACTTCCCCATCAGTCTTATCCACATCCCAAAACCTACTGGACCAGACGATACGGCAAAATGGTCATGTAGCGAGCAGAGTCTCAGAAGGCCTAGAAACAATATTCTTCAACTTCACAAAGCTACTGTCTCTCGAAAGCCACCAAAGTATTAAGTTTTATGAGCTACTTACATGACATACACCATCACGACCTACACAGACAAGGAGAACTCGAGAACTTGCGTACACTAAATACTAAACAGAATACGATTCTAACACAGGTTCTCCTACATCGCCACTTCAACCCAACCATATCCAAATACAACTCCCGCAACCTGTTCCCTTCGCCCCATTCCCGAGATAATTTTCATCAAAATCTCCACCCTAGCTTCGCCCCCCAGGTTAACGGGCCGCTTCCCCTCGAAGTCCCTCCTTATCACAGCCAGCACTACCGTCACTGTACGCTACACAAAGTTCTTTACCGTCGTTACTGCCTCGTCTTTTTTTCAGCTCACCTAACAACTCACCCCAGCCAGCAGCCCCGTCATTGCTGTGCCCGAGTGCATGCTGGACCCTCTCACCATCTTCCAGGAGCGACAGCCCACCCTGTTTGCTATGAGGATGTTGGCTCGTCTTACTCCTCCCGTAGGCTTCATGTGTGTCGTACGGCCCCTGGCAGGAGAAGCCGACTTCGTCCCAGTTCATTCTGTGAAGTCGGTGTGTCCGGAGGACGTGACATCCACAACCCTCACCCTGGACTCTGGTGTCGAAAACGCCACCTTGAGGTCCAGAAACCCGACAAACAACCAAAAAATGTGTAAGCTGGTTTACGCTACACCACGGTTCAAACCCGTCTTCCGTTTGGCTACCCTCGAGGGCATGCATCACGCCTGCGTTAGTCACTAGAGTATCCAAATTACTGCTCTACTTCTAAAATACCATCACAGCGACCCCTGGCACTTGCGAGGCTCGCGGGATTCATCTAGATGAACCGCATGTTCACCACCAAGGCGAGGTCCTCGCACAGCTCTTGGCGCCCTTTGAAGAGATTAGGCGCCGGACGCGAGCTTCGCAATAGCGGCCCGGTAAGATTTGAGACATGGCAGTTTGTTATGGGGTGTAATGTGATGGAGTCATCGTGTAGGTGTGTTCGGGTGGCTGAGTTTGCGAAACTGCGTTTCGTGGCCAGATAACTAAGTGATTCTGGAATGCTGTTTAACAGCCTGTCAGCAAGCTATCTTGCCCGCCAAACGTCTGCTGTGATGTCCAATTTCCTTCAGTCACGCCAAGGATCGATTCTTACCTCACATGAAGCTGCATGAGGATAAGACGCGGCCATCCGCTTTGGGTCCGGCCCTCCGGTAAGTAGCCGCAGCCACAACTTACCGCGAAACGGACAGCATTGGCACCTGTGGCAAAAAGCCAAGCCGACCCCCACAGGAATAAAAGTCTAGTATCAAGATTTTTGAAGATTCATGTGCAAGCCGATGAATCCTTGGAGCTCGGTGGCTTCTCCGCCGTAGATCGTTGGATCTGCATTCAGACCGGCCGGGCCCGCGTTATGGGGCGGGACGCACTTTAAGGCGCCTATAACCGTGAAAACCCCGCCTGCCGGGCGCGGAAGGGGTATGCGGTTCCTGGAACCCAGACAGCCAGGGTAAAGGGGTTCGAGCATGTGGCTTCGAACGCATGAACGGACTGCCGCGCTACGTTGTAGCCGGTTGACTTGTTTGGACGGCAACAAGGCACCCTTGCCGCCCGATGGCAATTACCCCGCGGGCACGTTACCGCTATCCAGGCCATCACCAGAGGTTTAGGGTGCATATCACTCATTGAAACCACGCTGGGAGCGCATGGCACGGTGTGGCCAGATGGGAAATGAAAATGTTTGTACACTGATAAAAGTACGTATGATAACAACCGATATTCCGAGCTGCAAAGTGTCTGCGCTGCAATCACCCTGAGGTTTTGTACCCGCCCGTCCGACCTGCCCGTTTTTAGCCATGGGTCTTTCTGGCTAACCCGAGGTATCATGACCACGTGTAACTCCTGTAGATATAACAAAGATGAAGCCAAATCAATGAACGAAGCGTCGCTCGAATTCGTCGAAAAGCAAGGGGCTAATCTCATCGCTGCTCATCCCCTCGACCTCCCAGAGAACGCCCTTCTTGTCGTAGTGCTCAAGAAGGGGCTCGCTGGTCTCCTGGAACTTGCGGAAGCGTTCCTTGTACACCGCCTCGGTGTCATCCGGGCGCTGCGTCAGAGGCTCTCCGGTAACGTCGTCCTTGCCAGGGACCATCGGGGCGTTGAAAGTTGTGTTGTACACACGGCCTGAGGGCTCGTGGACCCAGCGGCCGGAAATGCGCTCCATCACGACGTGGAACGGGGTCTTGAGAGACACCACCAGGTTGATGGGGATGAGTCTGTCGCAAACCGCAGCCTGAGTTGCCGTCCTCGGGAATCCGTCGAGAATGAAAGAAGCCGCAGGGTCCTCGGAGGCTTCGGGGGCGGAGTGGCTGTCGAGCGCTCCCGAGGCTGTTACCCAGTCGTCCATGTGCTCCTCGTAAAAGGAGTCCACTGCGGTCGAAGAGGAAGAGAGCGTCATGACCTGGGGTCTTCTGCGGCTGTTGAGCAGCCATCCGTTCTTGTACATCTCGTTAGAGATCAGGCGCATAATCAGATCATCAGCGACCAGTCCGCCGGATTTCATGGTCGTTTCAACCTTAATGCCTGTGGAGACAGCATGTTAGCATGTGCATGTAGTTGGAGAACAGTGTCGGCAAGCAGTGGCAGCATGTGACACTTACCGAGAGGGGTCCGGTGCTTGACATTGTTGCGGAGCAGGTCTCCCGTGCTGATGGACTGGATTTGCGGGAATCGTTGCAGGAGTCGTTCGGACTGCGTTCCTTTCCCAACACCGGGGGCACCGACGAGAATGACGCGGGCTGCTTTGCGGAGTCTCATAGTATACACAAGTCACTGGTCGGTTGACGCAGGTAGAGGATTGACTTCGGAGTGACGGAGATAGGGCTGGAGGGGGAGGAGACAGATGTAGGTAGCTTCGAAATTGGCTGGTGGATTGGCTTCTGGCCCCGAGATGCGCGGGGGAAGAGGAACGAGTCGGAATCGCGAGACCCAAACGGGATCGTGGTCGGGGGCAGCTTAGGAGAAATCCATGGCGGTTACGGGAAGACAGACGTTGGTATATAGCGACAATCTGGGGGTAGAGAAAGGGAAGAGAGGAAAAGAAGAGGAACAAGAGAGTACCAGGAATCGAGGTGGTGCAGGAATGCCGAGAAGGGAGGGTGGGGAACGCAGAACCGCGGCGGTGGGATGCAGGCAAGTGCAGCAACGGGGGTACTGGCGCGCACCTCGGACGGGGATGCTTGGAAATCGGTCGATGGACGGATGGGCGTTGAGGAGGAGGCGGACGTATGTGGACAGTCCGACAGTGGGACTTTGCGCATGTGTAGTGGGCGCGTGTGGCCGACGGCCGGATCTCTGGGCAGTGCGGGCTTGAGAGATTGCCAGTGCGCTTTGCTGGTGTCATCCCCCAACGGTGAGCCATGACTGGGTGGCTTCAGTGAGTGTGCTGTGCTTGTCCCTCGGGGTGGGTCGGAATTCCCTCCTGTTCCTTGTGAAGAGGACCCTTACCAAGCGACGCTTGCCTCGATGGTCGGTCGGTCTCAAGCTCTAAGTCCGGGGTACACTAGGAAAGAAAGCACAGTGTGTCGTCAAATTTGATGATCTCGAGGATAAGGTGATGCGCACGGAGGATGGGCGATGAGGTACGTACACCACAGCTGTCCTTAAGCTCATTGCCAGCTGGCGGACGTCGAGCAACCAAAGAGCCCAGAAACAGACCCTGTCCTCTCGAATGACGAGCTTGTGAAGATTCCCACCAAAAAACTGTCGAGCGGAGTTCAGAAAATTCAGGGAG